>JAVSBS010015699.1:0-48524 GCA_033124195.1 Coracias cyanogaster | reverse complement strand
CCTTATTTCTGATAAGAGTGAACTTTGCAGTATG
This sequence comes from Coracias cyanogaster, assembly GCA_033124195.1. Classification (NCBI taxonomy): domain Eukaryota; kingdom Metazoa; phylum Chordata; class Aves; order Coraciiformes; family Coraciidae; genus Coracias; species Coracias cyanogaster. The sequence continues at coordinate 48,490 of JAVSBS010015699.1, read as the reverse complement.
CTTGGAACACGTCTTAGTGTGAAATATCATATATGAAGCATTAGCTTGATACTTTGGGCCCGCTGTGACATCCTTGTTTTTATAATACTACTGTTGCTTGATCTGAAGTTTGTGTACCCCAGAATAACTTTCCTTAGGCTCTTTCTCCTTACTTCAGAGGTTCTTCTCACAATCTTCATTTTCATTTGGTTAAAAAATGCATTTACGAATAGAATTGAATGTAACATGCTTATCACTTGACCTTGAGACAAACGTAAACTTTGAGGGTTTCTTTTTCTAGGGGAAAAGTGATATTAATGTTTCAGTCTCTGGTTGCATTTCAGATCTGCTTACCTCCTCTACTATTATGATATTTACTTGAAAGTACAGCAGGAGCTCCCCCACCTCCCTCAGTCTGAAATCAACAAAAAGATCAGTGAGAGCTGGAGGTTGCTCAGTGTGGCTGAAAAAAGCTATTACTTGGAGAAAGCCAAGCTAGAGAAAGAGGGATTGGACCCGGTAAGTCACCTTCTGGCATGTGAAGAGAGAGGCACTTAGCTGCTTGTACCACCCGGTGCGTGGGAGAACCAGTTAACTGCAGACCGCAGTTTGTATTTCTGCCTAGGACAGCCTGTAAGGAAGCAGCATGAGGCCACCGTCTCTTGCTTTTGCCTTCTATTTAGTCAAGGGATAGTGTTTGGATGTTCAAGATGGATATATCTAATACCCACTGATGGGGATGGCAGTTATTTTCGTGTCATGTCATCAGGATGATGGATGATGAAGTAGGTGGTAAAACCAGGGCTGAGGGGGATTCTATAGGCTGTGCTATGTGGAGAAATTCCCAGCAAACTACTTCAGGAAACTATTTGAACCTTAGGCACTAAAATACCAGGATTGAGAGCTGAATCTCTTCCTTTTCTCATATTAATTTATTCCATACTCTCTTTTTACCAACAGAACTCCAAAGTGTCCACTCGAACTACAGTAGTTCCAGACATTCCAGGTTTCCGTAAGATTCTTCCTCGCTCAGATTATATCATTATTCCCAAAACCACTCTTCAAGAAGACAGAAGCAGGCAGTCACTGGAACTGTGTGTCACACAGGGTCAGGCAGCGTCTGAAGGGTTAACAGCTTCCACTAATCTCACTAACATCTCCAGTGATGCTGTGCAAAACATCATTTCTGTGGACTCGAGTCATGTTGGCATTTCTGAGCAGTGCATTGCCATCGAAGGTCTAGCAGAAGAGACAGCCTCCTTTGGTCAGCCAGATGCTGTGGAAGAAGTGGTTGCGTCAGAAGTTCTCTCTCACTATGTTGGGCCTGTGACAGAGAAAGTGGCTGGAGATATCCTCTTGGATGAGGCTTCTTTGGGAATAGAAGGGCAGCCGTATCCGACAGCTCAGGTGGTTATTGAAGAGACTCTAGTTAGCAGCTCCACAGACATCTCCAACGGGAACATCGCTGTGGCCCGTCCTCAGGTTTCAGATGGCGTGTCTGTGGTGACCGTGGTGACTGGGAGGGTAAGTTTTCCTAGTGACACTCAGACTGCTGCAAGAGTCTCAGCTGAAATGTCCGGGTGCTGTTGAACACATTTCACTGAAGATCCTTGGTGGCTGCAGGAGATCCTGTACTGGCCAGCGTGCTCATGCTCAGTGCTGAAGGAAACAGCAGCTTTTGTAACTCAGTGATGACAGCGTCTCAGCTTGCAGGTTCTCTGCTGTGTGATGATACCACTTGTGTCCTAAGAAGACTGCTTGGGTCTTTTTAATTGTTCTTATAACAATACTTGTGGTGGGTTCTGCAGTTGGACTAAAGATTCTGAGGAGAACAAGTATTACCTCTGTGCTCCTCATGGCTGTTTTCTTGTCTGCAGAGGGGTAGAAGGGAGGCCTTTTGAGTTCAGGTGTTAGGGGTTGGTTATAGAAAACTTTATTCTGTGAAGAATCAGATCTGCTGTTTTGAATTTCGACCTGTGAAGAGTTTGGTAGTTGCCAGAGTAGACCTGATAAGGCTGTTGCTTTTGAAATGATGTAGCAATCATTTCTTCTTCCCTGCTTTCTGATCTCATCAGTCCTTCAGATATATGTTCCACGGCTCTGTTCAGGAGAGGGTGGGACACAGGTTACTGTGTCTCTCATTTTCTGCATGTATTTTCCCTTTAACTTCATTTTAGGATACTGAAGAGACCAGCTCTTCCACACCTGCTACACAGTTTTTTATGTTACCTTTGCCAGCTCATTCTGTTGTGGAGAACCCAACGTCAATTAAATTGGTAAGAAATTCAGAGTCTTGTATGGTGTTTTAAGGTATTTATATTACCATAGGTTTTTCTGAAAGATGTTGGAGTAGAAGGGGTTTGATCGTGGTTCAGTTCTTCAAGATAAACCAATTTGGAGTCGTCATGTCACTTAATGTATTTTATGCCTTGTGTATGCTGATGGGGGCCTCTGACTTCCTGGAGTGTCTTATAGGGGCCTGTTTCTTCTGCCTTTTTCCTCATGTAGTTCTTGGAAACAGAAGGAGCAGATAATGCTATTGCAACACGTTTGGCCAGCAGCAGTTTATGGCCCTTTTCAGGGTCTGTGTAGCCATCTACGTCCTGTACTGGATGTATATTTGTCTCTGTAAAATGCCAGTGTCCATCCCTTTAAGGGTGAGAAACTGCTCTTCTGACAGGAAAGCATGAGCTCCCCAGTCTTGTGGATGGCTGTTGCTTTGGCCGTGTGACAGAAGAGGAGCAGGGACCGAAGGTTCGGAGAAGCCATGTAAAAGGTGGTGTGTCCTGTTGCACGAGGAAGAACAGGATTTCTCTGATCTAACCACTGCAGCCACGTGTATTTCTGTAGTCATTAGGTGACTTCATTGTGCAGTCAACACTGCAGCTTCTTGTGTTGTATAAGCTAGCATCAAATCCTGTTTCCCAGGTCCTCTACTTCCAGCTGTTGGAACACTGCAGGTATTTATAGCGGTGCATAACGTGATAGTTTTCCAGGAGTCTTAGGGAGAATCTAAATAACTCAGTTTTTTTTCTGAGAGGTATCTGGCTTAAATTGTCTCATTCCTTTAACAGGAACACCTGTATTTCTAGGAAAAAAACCATACCTAATAGGGACTTAGGGCACAAGAACAACCTTGGAACTGTTGAGTACAGAATGTTGAGGAGTGCTGCGCTGACCAAAACTCAGTGTGTTGGTGCAGTTGCTGGCAAAGATGACTGGTTCTGCTTTGGCTGTCTTTACGAATAGTGCCTGGTGGTGCTGCTGTCGTTACGGTAGTTTATAGCAAGTTACAGTAAAGCACAGGGAGTACTTGACCACTCTTACATCACCCAATTACTGATGAAAATTGCCTCTATCACAAATGCTTGGCTTCAGGTCTTATTGCCCCATTGACATGAGTCTATTGATCACCCCTTGCCTCGCTGTAGACTATTTGAATCATTTTTATGCCATCTTATTATGACTCTTTCATTTTCATAAGAGAACTGTTGGGTCACTGTAAATGCAAGGTTTACTCTCCAGAAGGTTATTTGCATTGTTCATCTCTGCTCTGCAGTGTGATCTAAACCCTGGTTATACTGAAAGCCCTTGTATAGTCGGAGCATTTAAGACTCAGAGTAGTTACGGTGCTGACTCACTCTGATCCGACCGTGTGGTGGTTGATCAGTAAAGGGAGTAACAGGGGAGGGCTGGTGGTTCGCTGAGTAACGCTTGTGAAGTGCTTGCAAGGAAGACAGGAGCGATGAGCACAGCTTTGTGTTTTTCAGCTCTGTAGAGAAATTCTTGACAACTCTCGTTTCAGACAACCACCTATACTCGCAGAGGACATGGGAATTGCACCAATCCTGGCTGTTCCTTCACTTACGTCACCAGGCATAAGCCACCAAAATGCCCAATATGTGGGAACTTCCTGGGAGGAAAGTGGATCCCAAAGGTAAATTTGCCTTTCGTTCTCTGATTTTTTTGAACAAAAAGTGTTGCTTTTGTGAATGCCTGTGATATCTCTAGACCTGTAGATCTAGCGCAGGAGGTCAGATATTGCCAGAATTGATCCCTGCATTTGTGTTCCAATCCTTGTGCTGGAGCAAGTTGCCATTGGAGGGGCTGCTTGGCCAAGGTGAGACAGACCTGGAGTGACCACACCTTGGGTAAAGGTGCCACTAGTAACGGTGTCAGAGTAGATGAGGCTGCCATTGGTGAATCTCATTGAGAGGATACCCATTTTTTGGCCCTCTGCCTGTGTTACAGTTCCTGTGGCTGAATTCCTAAACTCAGGAATTTGGTTGCACGATTTGTTCTGTAGTAATTTATCTGCATTTGAAGATCTTCTACAAATTGAGGGCTTTTTTTGGTCTTTTAACGTCTTTTTTTCTGCAACAGAAAGGAGGAACAATTCTTGACTACGGTAGGTATATGATCTTTTGGGAGCTGGCTAATAAAGTTGATCTACTGGAAGCTGAGGTGTTGTTGAGTATTGTTGACTCATGGCCATGTGGCTGATAGTTCATGATGTTCTGACCTTTGGCTGGAAGGAAATTCTTGGGTGTTGGTTGAATTGTGAAGTTTGAGTGGAAAAGTATTCTTCCATGTCATACTTACTCTCCTTAAGTTATTGGCACCTCTACTAGCTATCAAAAATACTTCCTGAACCTTGGCGATGTGTTGGCAATTAATCAGGTCTGGACAGTTGTGCATTCATTAATTTCTGTCTGAAACAAGGCTTTTCAGACACAAGTTAAAGGATGTTGTCAGTGTGAAAATTTGAACTGATGTTCAGTGGCTTGATGCGGATTTGTCTGGAACCTCTTTTGTTTTGTCTGGATCTGTTGAACATTTAGGGGCAGGAACTTACAAACTCTGTAGGGTCCGAGCTGGTGGCTAGGCTTTCCACGTGGTAGGATACAAATAGTGATGATGGTGTCTTAGCTTTTGTTCTGCAAACCTGCTGAAGTAGATAGGCAGCTAACTGCAAAAATGTGTCTCTACCTGAAAATGGCGTGTCTGGTCCTGTGGAATCCTACACTGATTGAAACAGAAAGGTTTTGGAGGGAGTTTTCTTTCCGTCTTTCAGTTTTATTCTGCTCCTCTGGGAACACACTTGCATTAACAGTTTCACTTGTTTTCATGATGTTGTGCCTTGGAAAAACATGCATCAGCAGTTTCTTTTTTTTTTAACTGGTAATAACTTCAGTAGAACAAACTGAATATATACATGCCTTCCTGTTCCTTAGAAAGGAAAGGGACTAGGTTGTGAGATGTCTATTTTTAAAAACCTAGGTTATCCTTCTGAGTATGAACTCTGTAGAGAGCTTAGAATTAATGTTTATCATGCCAGAACCTCTTGATTCCATTTCTGATACCTTTTTGCATATTACTGATTCAGTGTTCCATTGTACCATTGTTGACCCTAGTACATGGCTTCTGTTGCCTTAGGCTTGAATGTAACATTTTTCTTCAAATCAAAAAGCCTTCCTAAGTAATCCTCCATTTCCCGACCCTCAAATGCACGGTCTTCTGAATGCACATATCCAAAACATACAAGTTCTCTATCTAGATCCCTTTGGTTCCTCAGTAGTGGAAGAACAGACAGCATTGAGGAGCTGAAGCTAAGAAAGGGATGCGTAGGACATGGGTCCTTGTTGCAGATGGTGGTCGGTGAGCTTGTGATGTTGATGCTAATGATGATATTTGAGGGAGTTTACGAAAGACTTGATTCTTCAAAGTAACCAGTGTCTAAAAAGAAAACATGAAGGGCCAGGAGGATAGATAAAATGTTTACAGGGAGTTTGCTGTCGTAAGAGATGATGTCTTTCTGCTCGCATAGAATTAACTGTCCAAACAGTTAGGATTTTGCTAGTTTGATCCAGCATTAAATAGGCAATGGTAGAACTGGCCTATGTGAAGGGAACTTATCTGTGAAAGCCTAAAGCTCTGAAGTGTGGCTACCTCTTTGTTTCCAGGAAAAGCAACCAAAAAGCAAATCTGAGCCAAATTCAGGCACCTCTCTTAAAACCCTGGCAGCCAAAAGAGGCCAACAGTCAGCGTTCACAGAACCGGCAGCCATTGGCCGGAGTACCTCCAAGTCTGCCTTGGAAAGTTCCGAAGCTGTCAGCCAGCTGCTGAGTCCTGTGCCTGTTGGGGGCCAAACGCAGGAGACGGAGTGGGAGGAAGTGATCGTCTCCGAGGCTCACATTCTTGCAAACAGTGTGCTTGCTGAAGACGGAGGAAATGCGCCTGGAGCGATGCTGGGTCAAGAGAGCCAGCGGCAAGGAGACTCTTCATCAGAGCAGGCAGAAAAAGATAGCGGAGGGCTGGGGATGCTGCTGTCTTCTGAGGTGCCAAGTCCAAATGCCTCTGCAAAGAAGGCAGTGGGGTGAGTCAGTTTTCCATATGTTATGGGAGTGTATGAAGTCTGTTGTGTGCTGATGGGATGAATCCAAGAAATTGAAGGGTGTTGGCAGTGGTTCCTCTAAGACCTGTTCTGTTTACTGTCTGTCTTCTGCCAGTTCAGGATTGTTGCTTCAAGAATGTTTTGTCCATCAGAGCTAATGTTTTTTTTTTAAGTGACAAACTGTAGCCTCAGGGCAGATGTTTCCTTAGCATGGTTTCTACTGCAATAGCTGTGATTTTTGTGCTAATAAGCCACAGTTCAGGGAAGAGAACATTGAGGTTTAGGGGGAGTTGATGGAATTTTTTTTCCAGTTGTAGCTCTTGTCTTTCAGAGTTGATGCTCCAGCTGCTACACACAAAGGACAAGAGATAAAGAGTAAACCAAGACCCAAGCCCTCCTTGCTGGCTGCAGCGAGACCCATGCGAGCTATCCTGCCTGCACCAGCAGCTGTGGGGAGAGAAGCCAGCACTGAGCAGCCTAGCAACAGACAAGCCTTTGCAAGTACCGGTAAAAGCAGTATTCTCTGGTGTGCTTTGGGAGCGGTTGTCTTTCCTCACCTTGTTGAAGTGGTCTCTGTCAAATAATAAGATACGTCTGAAGGGAGATAGTGACCTATGCTACAAAAAACACTCTTGTGCTCTGAGAGTGCAGGTAAATGGGCCATGAAACACCTGCTTGGGTCATTTCAAGTTCAGAGGGAGAGTATCCCATGACTATAGTGGCATTTACCAAAGATATCAAGAACAAAACAGAGTCTGTTTTCTCATATGTAACCTGCTGCATCATTTTCTTCCTTCAAGACAAGCATTCCCCAGTGAGAACATCAGGTTTGAAGCCCAGTACACTGAAACAATTGGGGCAGTCGATTCTGCAGCCTCCAAGTACCGAGGAGCGAAAGGTACCTATGGTTTGTTCTTCAAATGCATATTATTTTCCCGTGTGGTATTTTTTTCCCCAGATGAGGGATATGACTTGAGTGGTGAGAAATAGAACATAAAAATGTAGCAACCTTATGATCATGAGATGCGTGACTGACAATTTTAATGATTTGGCTCGGAAGCAGCATGAATGCTATGAATGCTAGAAGGCTGAGTCTAGGAGCTGAACTGAGAGATGCTGTTGGACAATCCTTCTGTTGGCTGCTCTGAGAAACTCTTGGCTACTTCCAGAAGATGTTTTGAGGATCTGCTGGTGCTTTGATAATCTGATGTGAGACTCACACTCTTTCACCTGTGAAATATGACTGAGTACGCCAAGATGCTGGAATACATCTGTTTGAGTTGTAATGCCTTAGTATACAAAACTGTGTTGTAATCTTCTGGTAATAAATAAATGTTAATTGATTTCTTGGGAGGGGGTGAAATGCTAATAGGTATTGCTTGCAAGATGTATGTATTCAGTAGTAGGTGTCTCATGGGTCTTGTTTTTCCTGCTCTCAATCTCTAGCTCCACAGTGCTGTCACCAGCAGAGCGTCTCAGGTTAAAGTAGTGGAGGTCAAACCAGACATATTCCCTTCCTACAAGTACAGCTGCACTGTAACTTTGGTGAGGATTTTTCATATGGTCTGACTTATGCCATGGGGAGTGTCATCTCTGGGATGAGACTGTTCTGTAACTTCTGTTTTACAGACTTGCAGAAATGTGTCTTGTATTTAATGTGAGACTGTCTGTATTTTGCATGTCATTTGTTGACCTGCTCCAGGGTGACTGTACTCTGTTGCAGTCATGTTTAAGAACCTGATTTTTCTTCACATCCTAGCATAATTCCCATCCCCTCCTTGAGTCCAATGGGGAAGATCAGTGGTCTCTGAATGAATTTTGTGAGTTTGTGTCCTCTGGAACTGACCCCCAAATGTTTGAATGCCACGGAATACTTTATTCTGTGCAAAGTGACAGGGGCTGTTATTTGACCTTGAAAGAAGGTGTTATAAAGTGGGGAAAAAGCATATGATATTCAGGCAGACTTTTCTAGAGTCTTGTTGGCACAGGATCATTTAGGTTGGAAAGGACCTTTCAGGTCATCGTGTCCGATTGTTAAAAGTCTAAGGCATCTAAAAATCAAGATCAGCAAACATTTTTTTTTTTGTGTGTGTTATTTAGGATTTGGGATTGGCAACATCACGTGGTAGAGGGAAATGTAAGAACCCCTCTTGTAGTTATGTGTACACAAACAGGCACAAGCCACGGATCTGTCCAAGCTGTGGATACAATCTTGCCAAAGACAGAACTGAGAAAACAGCAAAATCCCTGGTAAGGTTTGGAGCAGTTTGTCCTATCAAATGGCTTTTGTGGGGTGGGCAGGGAAGTACCTTAATTTGCAAGTACCCATGGGAACACATTAATTTTTTTTTTAATATGGCACGATTTTCTAACAGAATAATGTCCTGTTGAAAATACTTGTGACGAGGTTTGTACTGTCCAGGTCCTGCCACAGTGGTGTTTCAGGCTGAGAATGAGACTGAGTGCGCTCAGTTCTACCACTGGATGTCTCTGTAGCTTAAAAATGCTTATGGCATGTGTGTCCGTGCTGGGGAAATCACCCCTGAAGTCGTATTTGATGTGTCAGCTTTGTTGAACTTAAGACTTCATCAAGAAATTCCCAAGTGTGCTCTGCTTTGTGACCAGTGCATGGCTAGTGCCAATTCAATTGGTACATCTTGTATTAGAGCTTCCTATTTCTAGGTGTTTGTAGGGCAACTTCACTTCCAGCCTGAATTTACTTCTGGATGGAGGTGTTTTGTTTTTTTTTTTCTGTTATAAAAAGATGTTCCTCAGTTGTCTTCTGTTCTACATTGATTACATGATGGATTCGGGGTTTTGTTTGTTTGGGATTTCTTCTGCATTTAAAGTTTCAGAGCTTCGCTTTTCTCATACAAATTGTTTTGTTTAAAGAAAAAAAGGGAGCTGTCCTTTTCTGGTTGAAATGCCCACTCAGTACATAGACAGGTTACATTTTAGTTGTGTGGTAATATAACTCTTCCACTTGTGTGTGTTTTGGTTTATTTTTTTAATCCCAAAGAACATAACTTTGTGTAGTGTTTTCTGAAAAAAACAAACAAGCTGCAGTGGCCTTTGTGAAAGTTGCACATAAGCAGCTGTGTAAGGAACAGCAGTGTGCTGAGCTCAGCTTGCTTTCTGAGGGGCATGTGCCTTGTCTCTTCCTCATTTATTTTTTTTTTTTCTCTCTTATTTTCTGGTTCTAACTGTGTTTGACGTTCCTGTCACACAGTTCATTTTTATCTCTGGGCTTTGGATTGATCATTTATCTCATTGCTAGGCTAGACAGAAAAACAGGTTGAAATGCTGGCAGAAGCGTTTAAGTGATTAAGCAGATGAGCCTGTTTGTGTTCTCACTGTTCTTCTGAGCCACCTAAGATTTGGTTCTCTTGTGCTTGTGCACTTTATCTTGATAGTGTATCTGTGTTGGGAGGAGTGCCAAAGGACCACAGTTGTAGCTGATCAGTGTATTCTGTACATCGCAGTCTTTAGTTCTCATTTAGTACTTGTCTCCTAGAGCTTCTGGAGAGGTGCACAGACTGCTGAGGCTGCCTGAGCCTGTTACACAGGAGAATGTGCTTGATAACCTGTGGAGAAAGGCAGTGACACTAGAAGGATTATTGTTTATACACCCATTGGTGGTTGTCCTCACCCTCTTGATCCTCAATCCCTGCGCTAACACTCCAGTTTAGTGGCAAATCTGTGACAGTCTAGCAGTATTATAGGAGTTCCTGATATGCTGGGCTGTAATAAAGTGTTTTTGATGAGGTGACTTAGGCTTGAAGTTACTGTTTGGCGTCAGTGATTGAGCAGTGGAGTAGAAGTCAAGTCTACTGGGTACAAAGGTTTCTGCTACCTTTTATGTCTTCTTTGGGCTTCTTAATATTTCATCCCTGAGCTTGCCCAGTTGAATATGTGTTTGACTTGCTTTCTAGGAGGTCACTCCAGGTCAGCCTGATATGCTGAACACCTGTGAGCCTCTAACCCCATCCCAGAAGGAGATCCAGCGTCAATCCACTCTGCAGTTGCTGCGCAAGGTAATGCAGATCCCAGAGAATGAATCAGAGCTGGCCGAGGTCTTCACGCTCATCCATGAACTCAACAGCTCACGGCTCATCCTGTCCAACGTGAGTGAGGAGACAGTCACCATAGAACAGACCTCCTGGTCAAACTACTATGAGTCTCCATCTGCGCAGTGCCTCCTCTGTAACAGCCCGCTGTTCAAAGGGGGACAGAAGTAAGATTCTGTTTTAGACTTACAACATTCAACCTTATGCTGATGTTCTATTTTACAGGCCTGCCTGAAGTAACATTTGCTTTAGCCCGTGGTACTGAAGCTGTTTTTGTTGACACTGAGTAAGCTACATGTGTGTAGAAGGGGGTTTAGCTGGTTAGTGATGAGCTGCTTCTGTTTACCCTGTGCAGTTTGTCATAGTTGCCATTTCTGTGCAGCAGGACAGCTTGATCAGAGAGTGACTGCTAAGTCTAGATGCAATATTTTTTTCTTTAAATGCAATCTTTTCATTAGTCATCCCTTCGTTTCCCAGTCTGATGTTTTGAGGCTGACAGAGGCAAAATTGTGGGATTATAGATGTGCATTATGTGATTTCCCTTTTCTTTCTCCTCTTGATCTAAAAGTATCCTGTGTGGATCTTTTTGCTTATGGAGTTTTTGTTCTTTTCATGGCTTAGCGTGGGCTTGAGGGAATCCTTTTTTGGAACAAATATCCAAATAGAAACCTGAAGGACTTTCAGAAACTACCAGTGTATAGGATGGGTTGCCTTAACTAGGTTTGTATAAAAGCCCAAAGGATTTCTCCTTACTGAGTCTGCCAAATAACCTCTTCTTGCCCAAAGCCGAGCCGAAACATTTCCCCCACAAAATGTACTGTTGTGTTTCTCTCTTCAATGGAAAAGATTATCTTGATACCAGTTATGGATGTTTGCTTCGGTCAGGCTAGGACAAATCGAGATTTTTCCAGCAGAGATACTTTATTTACTCAGTAGTTTTTGCAGAGCAGTGCTGTCTTGCACCACGTCCCTCACCTTGTGACTTAGCAACCTGTGCATTGTAAATCCTTGCTTCTGTGCTGCTTGGCCATGCTCTGCCTGTGAGACTCTGGTGTGTGCCTGTGTAGGCTCTAATTAAACCCTCGCAAACAGGAGGGAGCTTGTGTGGACTTGGATTCCTATTTTGTCAGGTGGACAGCTATTTTTCTGCCGTGGGGCAAAACTGGCATTCTCCTGTCTGAACTTCTTCCTTGGCAGCTGTGCTGTAGTGGAGCAGCCCTTTCTGAGCCTGTGTGTGCAGGGACAGGCTGTCAGGAAGAACATGTTACTAGTCACCCTTTGTTGCCCCACAGGAACAGGGCTGATGCTTCTCCCAGGGCTGTAGGTTTTCTCTACCTCTCAAATGTGTGCCTCATCTGTGGAGCTGGAGAGGTGTTGTAGTGCTGTTAAAAGAATGTGAGCAGTGACCTGACTCTGCCAGGGGAATCTGTTTTAATGGATTTTGTATGTAATAAATGTAACTTTTTCTTTTTTTCTGGTGTGAAATTACGTGAACTGGCTTCTCATGAAGCTTCTCTATGTGACTGACACACTCATTAACTGATCTCAACTAGAACATTTTAAGCTACTGCAGGATTGGGCTGAAAAATATGTTGGCTTGACTCTGAGATGTCTTTTATTGTTTGTTACAGTTCTCTTGCTGGTCCTCAGGAGTGCTGGCTGCTGACAGCTAACAGATTACAGGTGGTTACAGCTCAGGTCAAAGTGTGCTTGAACCTGCAGTGTCTGGCCCTCCATAGCTTCACTGATATTTACACAGGTGGGACAAATGTCAGCGTACCAACTCACAGCATGACTAAAGCCTAAACCCATCAGAAATCTTGGGACTATACTGAGGCACTGCCTTTGCATAGAAAAACCTGTTCCCTGCCCCAGTGTATTAAACCTGAATTCTTTTTGACTTGCACTGTTCTTCTGCTTCTTCTGCAATCTATACTTATTAGGGAAAACATGTGTGAATGTTTTGATGAGGAAGACCATACCTTGCTTCGCCAGTGTAGATCCCTTCTGTGTAAGCAGTAAAAGCTGAGTTCTGCTAGTCATCTGCTGAGGTCATAGTCAAAGAGACCTCTGCGGAGAGCTGCTTCTCACTGTTGGCTGGTGAGACTCAGTGGCAGTCACTGTGAGCCTCCTGCAAGGCAGCATGGAGCCGAGGAGATGGGCTGGCAGCTGCTCCTTGTAGCTTTTTTAATTTAAAGGCAAGTCTATGAAAGGAGCTAATCTTGCTGAGTTGCAGAGAGAACAGTCCCAGAAGCACTATCCAGCTGTTTCCATTATCCTCTGAACTGTACTCATACGATTATGTTGTGTATCTGTAAGGAATATATTTCTTTGTGAGGAAGATGGGGAACCCTACAGATAATAACTGTCTTGTTTTAACTGCAGGCCTTTTCAATGTGGGTAACAAGTTGCTAGTGAGCTTGGATCTTCTATTTGCAATCCGAAACCACATTAAACTTGGAGAAGATCCCAGAGTGGCTGTTGGCAATATTCTTGACTCTGTTCAGGAGCAAACTGGTGGGTTTTCCTTCTTGTTTTTTACCATCACACATGCACCAAACTGACCTGCTGACTATTGTTAGGTTATAAAAAGGCAAAACTCACTTCTTCTGGTGTGGTATATTTTTGTTAAATCACTTCCTACCTGCAACAGTACCTCTGTGGCCAGTTCTTTATAACAATTTTCTAGAGGCCAGGTTTGGTTTTATTCTGCATAGGAGAGTTCTTCTACCTCTCCACTGACTTAAGGAAGTGAAAGCTGTAACAGTGGCATATTCTCTTTTCAGAGAAAATCTTGAGCCCCGATGAGCGGGTTCAGCTCCAGGAGCTGCTGTGCAATGGCTACTGGGCCTTTGAGTGCCTAACAGTCCGGGATTACAATGATATGATCTGTGGAATCTGTGGCATAACCCCCAAGGTGGAAATAGCCCAGAGGAATGTGGAGAATGTCCTGGCACTGAAAAATATAGAGGTAGGCTTTTCACAAACTTCACATCCTGTTCGTGTTCAAAGCAGGTCATGATGACTTCTGCTGACTCTGGTCTTCATAATGCACAGTAATTACATGAGAACTCTGTGAGCAGTTTTCTGCTGATGCCCGGCAAGAGGATGTGGCCACAGTGGTGATGCCAGTACTTCCTCACAGAGGTGTTGATGCATGGTTTGGGGAAAACAAGATCCTCTGACTCTGGACCATAGCTTTTGTCCAGCAGCCTCTGACAGTAGGCACCTTTGATGAAAGTTGCTAAACGTGGCCTTCTTCCTTTGACATGAAGTCTTTTTTTTTTTTTTTTTCTTCTCAACAGCACTTTCAGGTGCTGTCTTCTCTGAGGAAAAAAGCCCCGCCAGTAGCATGCAGCGTGTCTGCCTTTCATGTCAAATAAGTGGTACTGACTCTCACCCAACAAAAAGTGACTGTGGGGAGGAACTCTAGGAGCCTGAAGTCATCTTGTTGTATTTGGACTGAGTGCTCTCCTGGGTAGTCCTGATGCCATGAGTGAGGCTGACACACAACTGTCAAATGAACTACAGTTATTTGCGTTTGACCAGTGTATTTCTTGCTCTTTCTAGTTTACTTGGCCAGAGTACTTGCCATCAAGTGAAGCAAATGTAGAAGACTTCTGGTCCACAATGGAGACAGAAGTGATTGAGCAGGTGGCTTTTCCTTCTAGTATCCCCATCACAAAGTTTGATGCTTCTATTGTTGCTCCTTTCTTCCCTCCGCTGATGAGAGGTGCGATGGTGATCAATACTGAGAAGGACAAGAACCTGGATGCGCAGCCTGTGCCAGGTAACTGCTGAGGTTGTGCTTATAAAGGGAGCGCTTTGTGGCAGTGACTTCAGTCTTCTGGTAACGTTTAGAGTCAAGAACTGATGATTACATGACTCCTTGAAAATTTTGTCTGCTGAGAGAAGGCAAGAACACTGGGGTGAGCTCAGCTGTTCTTGGGATACTTAACAGCTTGAGCTTTGGCCTTCCTGGTGAAGCTTGAATGCACTGGTGTGCTCTGATGCCTTTGAGACATGGGAGGCACGTCCAAGTAAGATACAGTCTGACGGCAGAGGGATGCTTGTACAACTTGAATGCCAGTCGGTATTTGTTTCATGTTAGACTGATACTTGGACTGTGAAAGCTGCAAGCAGTGCTTGGTATCTCAATATCATTATCTCAATAAAGAGTGAGTAAGTTTTAACGGAACTCGAAAAAAAACACTGGGAGGTGGATGTGTTTGTTAGTCCTGATCAGTGTTGTCAACACTGAGTGTGTCCAGGGCATTGACTGCGTGTAACAGGAAACCAGGGGATGAACAAGCTCAGATGTATGAGAGCTAAATTTAGTTAGCACCCGGTTTCTGTAACAGTTCAGGTATTAGGTATAAGAAGGAAAACTGGCTTTGCAAGCTTAACAAGCGTATGAGTTGGCTTTGCAGACAGGGCTGCAGCTGTTAGAGAGCCGAGCTGCAGAAAGGCTATGTGGGCTTTCATGGAACTGGAGCTCCAGAGAGAGAATCAGGGAGATGTGAAGGGTAAGCCTGGAGCTGCTCAGTCTGAAGGCTGCAGTCACATTTCTCTGCACTTTTCTGTCACTTGTTTGTCCTCATGTCAGTCCAGCCAGTCATTTAAAGGTAACAAATGGCAGGATAGACAAGGGCTTATGAAGTCTGCAGCTCTGCCAGGCTCAGGCTGGTGACTTTGCTAGCAAAGGGTTCAAGTGAAGTATGGACTTGGACACGCTTTGGAAATAGGGGTCTTCATGGCTTTCTTTTGCTGGTTGTGCAGTCTCTGCTTCTGTAGTCTTCAGAAGAAATTGTTTTGGTGACTTCCTGAGAATGAGTGCCGAGACTTGTTTCCTGCCTTTGCAGGTAATGGGAGTGTCTTGGTGAGGCTCCTTCAGGATGAAATCTTCAGGCTTGAGCTGATCAGCTCTTACAGTGAGGAAGAGCTGCAGAGCTTTCTGACTCAGTGTGGCATCCCCTGGGAGGTTTCAGATACAAAGGTAATGACTTGTTTGCCCACATACAGGCCTGCAGGAGTGGAGCTGTTCTTCACTGTCTTTTCCTCATTGACATTTGCCATCCTAGATAATTAACTTCTCTGACTGTGGTAAGGGCAGGGGTGGGTTAGAAGTGAGCGCCCACACATTGTAGTATAATTTACACATGGTGAAATAAATTGAACCTTCGTGGGCTAGAAGAAAGGAAGCCTGTAATTACCTTGTCAGAGGCTCGGCAGTGTGTAATTGCTTGTCATCCTCACTGTGCTGTGTGGGATTAGGAAGTTATTGGATGAAGTGTAAATTAGGATTTGGGAGACCTTGCCTGCATACTTCTCTCTTTCCAGAGGAGTCCGTGAACTTTAGCCACACACAGACTTTCTCTGGGGCTTGTCTTTTTCTAGGACCAGCTCTGCTACTCCCTCCTGGCTCTCTACGAGTTTGTACAGAATGGGTCAAGCATCACACAAGCTTCCCCTCATCACACCGGAGGGAAAATCTACAAAGTGTGTCCTCATCAGGTAAAGAGGGCTGGAGACGGCAATGTTTTTTTTCTTACCTTGCTATTCACTGTTTAAGTGGAAGGAATGGAGTGGACCTCTCTGAGCCTTGGGAATGAGACACGCTGCTTTGTGGGCTTGGAGTGTGAGCAGTCCTGCAGGAGACTTGAGATCAACTTGTGATCTGAAACCTGGTTTTGATGTTACTGCTGAGGTGGAATTGAAAATCACCTCTTCCTCAACAAGATAGTGAATGTGTGTGAGGAGGAAAAGAATGTCTTTAGAGAAAGTAGCTGTCTGGTTACTGTATTGTCTAGAATACCTGAGAACAACCTTCTTTTTTTTTTTTTTTTTTTTTTGAGGCTGTTGTTTTTTTTTTCTCTTAAGTTTTCACTTTTATTGTGCTGTTTGATGTTAATCCTTTTCTTCTCAGGTTGTGTGTGGCTCAAAGTACATCGTAAGAGGAGAAAATGCCAGGGATCATGTAGATTTGTTGGTTTCCTCACGTCACTGGCCTCCAGTGTATGTTGTTGATACAGCCTCTTCAGTGGCACTGTGTGCAGACATCTGCTGTTCTGGCCTGACTGCCCAGATGTGGGGGAAAAACCAAGGCTGCTTCTCCGACCCCATGGATCCTCCAGTGGTTAGTTATGTCTGCCTTTGCACTCTGCTGTGCCAGTCCAATAGGGAAAAGTTTCAAGTGAGGTTTAACACTAAAAAAAAATGAACAATTAGAAATTATATGTAACCTGCTTTGTGCTGCAAGATAATTTGACCCAATGAGCCTCTCCTGACTCACAGCTTTGCCAGCACATACCTTCTGAGCATAGTGGAAAGCGTTACATGTTGCTTGAGGCATTGTCTGAGATTCATGCTCCTTAATAGGAAGAGCTGTGCTGGAGGTGCATCCTAACAGTTCAAATAATGAACCTCAAAGCGTGCCACTTATTTTAACACAGCAACTTGCTTCTCTTGAACTACTGCTATTACTTAAGAAATGGGAAAGGGAGAGGGGTTATCTCTGAGGGCATACAAGTGAGGGGGGAGTGTACAGAACCACCTTTGTGGCACTTGGGGGAAGCCTGAATCAGCCCTGCCTCTGTCCTGGGTCATAGTACTGGTTGAACTTCAGCCAAACGGTGGTTTTGTCTTGTGCTTTGTAGCTGTGGGGAAGTTGCTTCTTGTTCTACCTGTTGTGTGTGTGTCTCTCTCTCCCCAAGTTCGTGTCCTGCCCTGAACTGCTAGACCAGCACTACAGCGTAGACGTGACCGTGTCTGAGCACTCTCTGCAGCACCCAGTCACCAAGTCGTTGGCACGCCGAATTGTTCACACAGGTTCCGAGCAGAACAACCACCAAGATCCAACAGCTCGGCATCGCTGCATCTCCCTGTGCCGGGAGCTGGAGCCTTACAGCGCCATCATTGCTGCCATCAGCGACAGCAAAACAAGCAACATCCGCCAAAGGCCCATCACCTTCGAGAATGCTACGCACTATTACCTCTACAACCGCCTCATGGACTTCCTCACCAGCAGGGAAATTGTGAATCGCCAGATCCAGGAGATTGTACAGAGCTGCCAGCCTGGGGAGGTGGTAATTCGTGATGCTCTCTACCGGCTTGGAGTGGCCCAGATTAAAACAGAAACAGAAGAGGATGAAGAGGGGAAGCAGGAGGAGGATAGAGGTTGCTGAGTAACAAAACTGGGTGTTGGTTTCTCTCTCTGATCGTGTGGATAGGTGGGCTGGGCCAGCTTCTGCAAGGTTTGGACAGCTGTCTAGCTTGAGTGTTTGTTTTTACAGGTTGGAGATGTGATGCCAGTGGCTTTGCTGTTAATGACCAAAGAGCTGTGTGCTTCCATAGTGTCATGATAGCTGCTGTGAGCACGGGCCTGTCACCCCCACTTGCTGAAGGTGGCAACACCTGGAGGTGTGCAATGGACCCATTGCTTGGTGGTGTGTGAAATGTTGCCCTCCCTGTAGCTGGTGAGTGGAGAAGGGAGAAGTGAGAGGTGTTTCTGGTATCAGGGAGGAGGCTTGGTCAAGCACACAGGTTTTTTGATTCTGAATCTTGATTGCTGACTTCTTTGTGCATATTGGTGGCAGGGCCACAGATGTGGGAGCAGGCATGAAAGACAGCTGGCTAAGAAGACTTCCCCCAAAGCCTTCTGAATAGATTAGTTTAGGACACTGACTCCTGCTTGGAAGTCCTGCAGAGCTCTCATATGTGATGGCTGCAAGGAGCATTTAGTCAGAGGAGGAGGAGCAGCCATGCAGCTTTGACATGGAGCCTTCCTGGAGGCTGAACTCCTGGGTCCAGGATTTGAGGGTGCTTTGGCTGCAGAAAGCTTCTAAAAATGTTTCCTTCACATGAGCACTAATAATTTAGAAGCTGAAACATACTGTGAGTGAAAAGTGTTCTGAATGTTAAGGTAAGAAGTCGATTGGGTGAGCCTCAGGGGAACAAAGCTCACTGGAGGGCTCTGAGCCCTGTGCAATGTGGTGACTGTGGAAAGAGGAAGGATACTCAACATTTCTGTGCTGTTCTCTGGACACAATTGTTTTGTTTTTTCTTAGTTTTTCTGCTAAGGACTTGCATTTCTGTTGTCCTGCCCTTAGAACAGGATCACAGAGACTGTCTGTGGGATCCAGGAGAAATGATGAATGCAGCGTCACCAGAGTGAGCAGGGTTCGGTGTTCCTCCCTCAGAGGAGGCACTGCGAGAGCCACACCCATGTGTGCAACTTCAGCACTCTTGGGTGCCATGCTTGCCCTGCCCATGCCCACACAGTACTGTGTGGGACAGAGAAGTCTCTGCTGCCCAGGTTGCTTCCTCAGCTCCCTGGGAGGAGTTGGGCTGAGACCTCTGCCCCTACAGCAGGTCTGAAGAACACCTTGGGCTGCAGTGGTAAAGCTACGGGTGTTATCTGCTGCCAGCTCCCTCTTGCTGGCAACGAGGGTGGATGGATGTTTGCTGTGACCTGCAGAGGAGAGGAGAGGGATGCTAGTCTGCTGATTTGTCATCCAGGGAGTTTATTTCATCTGAGTGAGCAGTGGGGAAGATTCAGAGGCTTGTGGTGTGGTTGAAAACTCCCTTCTGTGAAGGGGAACCTATTAAGTACTGTACTGTTAAAAGTAAATGTATTAAGTCTGAGCAAATGCAGTAATTACGGCTTGGGGTTTCTGTTAAGAACATTAACTTATTATAAGAGACATTAGTGACTTTTTTCAGTCAGTGATAAACTTTAATAAATTATCTCCAATTTTTGGGGTGAAACTATGGCCAAGTGACTTGTTTTTTCTGTACAAAACCTGGAGGCCTGCAGTGGGACAGGGCACAAACACCGTGTGCATGTACACCCCCATTCCAGTCTGTACTGCTGTGATGGTGGGGGAAAAGCCTGGTCTTCTCAGAAACAAGGTGTTCTGAGAGGAACAGCTCAAGGGAGGGCTTGGGGCATTGCACCAGTGTCAAAATTTTCCTGCTAAATATAGCTAGGGTACAGTTCTTAGAAGGGGCAAGACAGTAGCTTCTGCAGCTGCTTAACTCACTCTGGTCCTGTATTTCCCAGGGCAGCTCCTGAGATGACTTCCCTAGGAGAGAGTCTGTAGTAGGTACAGTAACTTCTCTTCAGGATGTTTGATAGCTTGGGCTGAAGGTTCTGCCACAGTAAGTTCAAGCCTCTGGTCACTAGGGCTCTTCTGCCCTACCCTCAGTGTTGTGTTGCCTTTCCCACCCAGGCAGCTGCCACCTGACTGTCTCAAACGTGGTGACTGCTGTCAGATGTCCCATCACCACAACTGAAAGTACTCCCTCAGTATAGCCATGCACAGAGACTACTTCATTTTTCCCAATTACAAACAGGCCAATTAAAGCAAAGTGCTTTAAAATACTGCTTTTAATAAGTTTTTGTATTACACAAGATTGAATGGTGTTGAGAACTGGTTGAGGAACTGGAGCAGAGTGTGACGATGGGCCAGTGCATCACCTGTGCTCTGACCCTTTCCCTGCTGAGAACAGTCCCTAAAGGCCTGGAAGAGACTTGTTTTGTTCAACATTTCATTTTATTCTTTATGATGCTGACAAATAGAAATATGTTAGCTTTTTGTTTAGTAAGGAGGCATGAATCACTTGGTGTTAGCATAAAACCAGGTTTAATAGAGGCAGAAGTGGCCCACAATGTAATTGCTCACAGTGTGATGAAGGCCACCCTCTGGCAGTAGGTCTGTTGAGCTGAAGTTTACCTGAACCTGTCAGTGCTTGTACCTGGAATACTGATCCTTTACCCACTGAGTCCGGGGAAGCCAAGAAGGTTCTCTAGCTACTTCTGATAGCTACACAGGGCTACACCTGGCTGTGGCATTAATAACCCTGCACAAGAGCTAAAGGAGAAATAAGTTTAAGGGCATTAGGCCCTAGCTTATTAAAAAAAAAAATTACTTCAGCTTTACTATTAAAAATATGCTCAGGGAAATATGTACAAGAGCATGTCCATAATTGTGACAAAGGCAGTGATTGCTACATGTTTAATAATTCAGGAGTTTTGTAGGATGTCTGATGTTGATCATTTCTAGATCTGTTTAAGCTGCCATTCTTTCCTGGGTGGGGGTTGTGTTCAGTGCTCATGGGAGGAGCACTGGGTACCTCTTTATTTTACCTGAGAAATAACTGCCCCTTTCTCCTGTTACTGGAGCACAAGTTCACAGACCCTGGGGTTGTCTCCTTGGCTCACTTCACCCAAACACTCCCTGCAGAAGCGAGGTAGATTGCATAAGGAAAGGTAGAGGTTAATGCATATTTAATGCTAAGTAGAGGCTTTACATGTATTTAAACACTCAGTCTGCAACATCCAGGGTCACATGGACAAAGGGAAGGGAGCAGGACCACCAAGAAAGGGGGGTGGGCGGAGCAGTTCCAGTTTCAGCACTTGGTTCAAGATATGCTCCTAAACCACAAGGGTTCCAGGTGAGTGCCTTCTGGTAATGTCTTGCTTGGCTGCAACTTGTATTGAAAAACAATCCAAACGCCCCCCAGCCTCCTCTGGAGCAAAGTAGGTGGGCAGGTGACAGGGACCTCTCCACACCCTGTAGAGATGGAGCCTGTTACCACCCTAACAACTCTATGCTACGCCTGAGATAAGACCTTAGGGACCCTGTGGTGAGGTGTGGTTTTGAGTCACCCCAGCACTATCCTTTCAGTGAGTGAGTTGGTAAAACTCGCACTTCAGAAAGCACAGAGAGGAGAACCAAAGCAGAAGGCAGCTGTGTCCTGCAGCAGAGCCAGGAGAACAGGGATCTACCCCGAGGTGGTGGTACCAGCTAACAGAACTGGTAGTTGTTGCTCTTGAGAAGGGGCTGGCCACTCTCGTCTTGCTCGCAGGACTCCTCACAGCAGCCAGAGGTATCACAGCCGCTGTCTTCCTCAGCAGTGGAGGGCAGGTTGGTGTAGTCCTTGAAAGCAAAAAACCCACACCGCCATCCCAAGTGTTTCAGTCTCTTCAGCAGTGTATGACATGTTTCTGCATGGGTGAATGGCTGGGAAGGCCAACTCCACACTACTTTCTGATGTGCCCACAGGGCATGACTGGCTGCAGGACAGGTGTGACCGCACATTTGTGGGGCTACAGGACAGTGAGCCGTGCGGCAGCACACCAAATCCAGGGGAACGGCTGCGGCACCAGTAGCCTGTAGCTCCTCGTGTTGCTGCAGAGCACAATCTCCTGTGCTCATGGAGAGGGAGTGACTTTACCCTTCAGCATGGGGAAATCTGGACACCTCTCTGCACTTTCCACCCATACTAAACCGCTCTCATCAGTTAAAGGTAAGGGACATGACTAGGAAAGTTGTCAAGGAGCTATGTTCACAGAGGGGAAAAGCACATCTCCCTTCCCACTTCTCTCTAAAGGTCCTCACCTGCTCCTTGTGCACCTCCAGTTCTTTCTGAATGAAGCAGCCAATCTGGTCAAAGGTGGGTCGCTCTGTGGGCACCAGGCTCCAGCACGCCTGCATGATGCTGTACCTGCAGAGCCCAACAGGAACAGGGCTGTTGCATGGCGCTGCTACAATGCTGCTGCACCCCTAGACTCTTCCCTGGGACAGTTTGTGGTTCAGGGACACACTCAGCAGGCTCTTGTCTTACTGTCTATGAAACCTGGGGTCAGGGCACAGTGCAGTGCTCCAGGGAGAGGGGAGCACAGAACTGGATAGAGCAAAGTCCTCTATCTGCCACCAAGGGCCTTTATGCCTCTAGCTCTTTTTAAGCTGAAACCTGCTTCCCCTCCTGTAACCTAATCAGGCTTGTCTTCTCCTAGTACTAAAATCAAAAGTAGCTGACTGAAAAAAAAAAAAGAAAAATCCACCAAGTTCAGGAATGTAGACGTTCTTCCACTTTCCTGTCTGTAAACAGGGAAATACTGGTTGGAGCATCATAACTGACTGCCTTAGGTCTTGCTTTCCTATAGGGGAAAGGAGTAGCCTGGTAGGATCCAACCTGAATCTCAAGGGCAGACACAACCAGCAGCAGGCAGCCATGTGACCAAAGTTTCTGTGCCATGTCCCTGCCCGCACCCCATGAAGCAGCTCCAGCCACCCTGTCACCCATGTGCATCTCAGTGCACCTGCTTACATTTCCAAGGGAGCGAAGTCAGGCCTGGCCATGTGGTACCCCTGCTTCACCATGCTGTAGAACTTGCTGTTCACCACCATACCAGGATAGGGACTTTTACCTGTGACAGTAACAGGAGCAGAGGTGGCTCTCAGACCAGAGGCTTTAATGCTCCAGCCCTGGGTGGGGGGGAAAGAGGCAGCCTGGAGCATTGCCTGAGCCAGCATTACTCGTTCTCAAGGAGTTCTGAGTTAAAGCAGATCCATTGTTTTTAATGGTTCCTCTGGAAGCAGAACATTGTGGCTTATAGCCCTGATAAAACAGATTTATTTTTTTTTTTGTCAGCCTTCCTCCTTGGAAACTTTATCACAGAGGCAGTAGGGCAGGGGTAAGCCATGGAAAGCAGGAGAGGTTTGTGAGCTCGCTTCTTTCTTACCAAGGGAGAAGATCTCCCAGAGCAGGATGCCGTAAGACCACACATCACTCTGCACTGTGTAAATGCAGTCA
The DNA here is from genome assembly GCA_033124195.1 of Coracias cyanogaster. NCBI lineage: Eukaryota > Metazoa > Chordata > Aves > Coraciiformes > Coraciidae > Coracias > Coracias cyanogaster. The sequence goes on along the minus strand of JAVSBS010015699.1, from coordinate 25,450 downwards.
AAGATGCTCTCTGGGGCCATCCACTTCACGGGCAGGCGGGCCTGGAAGAGCAGAGAGTCCTACAGATTGGGACAAGCTGGCAGCTCACACTACCCCCATCCTTCGTGCTCCAGCTGCACCCTACTCTTGTGACTTCTCTTGTCCCCATTTTAATTACTTACATTGCCTTTTACAACATAGTTTGAGTCATTCATGATATCACGGGCCAGGCCGAAGTCACAGATCTTAGCTACCCGTCCGTCTGATATGAGCACGTTCCTGGCTGCTAAGTCACGGTGGATGCACTGGTGAGAAGAGAACACAACTGAGACCCAGCCAACATCCCCCAGCAGTTCCAATTCATTCCCTACGGACTGGGCCTGTCGCCGAAACAACTCTTATGGGGCAAGGAGACACATACTGCTTGAAAAGCCCCTGTAAGAGGCACTGTCATGCACAAGGAGTCCAGGCTTTCAGCTACTCCATTTGCAATGCTAAGACATTGTGACATTTCATGCTATGTCCTTTAATCACTCATGGGGCATCATCTTCCCCATGGGAGGAGACTCCAAACCAGGGGCTGTTGACACAGTGTCCTCATCTCTGAAACAGTCATATGGTTACTGTCCAATACTCTAAATGAACCAGCTCTGGCAGACAGCTCAACGGCCGCTTTCAGTTCCTTGTCCCTGGGGCAGCTGTGAAGCTGCCAATCTGAGAAAGCTTCACATCAAAGTTCCTGACCTCATGTAAAATCTGGGGAGAAAAATGTTGAGACTAGCACAAAGCACAGCCTTGGGTTCCCCCCTGGAACACTGCCCTGCTGTGACAGCCTGCCCAGAGCCTGTGGGAGACAAAGGCTCTGAAGGGAACACTGGTCACCATGGCCCAGCATGTCTGAACCCAACAAATGGAGCAGAGAGGTCTTTTTCCAGCAGCAGCTTGATCAGCCCATCTGAAAACACCCCAAGCCTTGTGCAGGCAGGCTGGCTGCTGGCAGGGCTGGCTTTTCCCAGCTGGTGTGCTGGGGGCAGCTGGACTCTTGGCACTCACATTCTTTGATGCAAGGAATGCCATGCCCTGGGCCACCTGGCTGGAGAACTGTAACAGATCAGAAAGATTGAGGGGACGGAGGTCCTCCCTGGCTTCATCTTCTTCCTCTGATCTTTTCCCTGAAATTCAAAGAGAAGTTTTAGAGTTGCTGCAAACTGGGCACCTGATGCAAGTACTCTGTGTCCTGGGTCCCTAGTGCCAAACCAGTCAAGATAGCCAGAATAAAGAAAGCAGAAAAACAAATTAGCCTTTAACTGACCTCTAGTTTGCGCAGAATCTGATGATGCTGAAGATGATGATGATGATGATGACACAGGCCTCATTTCAACATATGTTTCCAAACCCTGGCTTGAAAAGCCACTGTCGCTGAGTCAGAAGCAACAGAGATGGAGGCAGGCTGTTAGCAACCTTCCAGCAGTACCTTCTGCCCTTCTCCTCATCCACTAAGAGGAGGAACCTCACTCCTGTCTGCAGGAGGTGGCTTTACTAGACGCTTAAGGGCAAAGGCAAAGTCAATGCTGAGGCTGATTTGGAAAGGGGACCTGGATGCCCTGTGGTTGGGGGATCCAGGTACTGCTTCCCTTTTGTCAAGGGACTGCCCTTGGCTGATGGGCAGTGCTCAGCCTCTTGTCCTATGTGCCTGAGAGTGCAGGAAGCCAAAAAGTTCTGATTCCAGATTGTGGGAGGGCAGAATGGATTGAAACCAGGATTTATTGTGGGATATTCAACAACTGCTGCCAAAGAGTTTGAAAAACCCAGAACTGTAACAAAACCTAAACACACACATCCCCAGTGGCTTTTACATCCTGCTATTCTACAAGTCCCCAGACTTTTGGCCTTCATCTCTCCCCAGCACAGTCCCCTGCCCACCTCTCCCAGCAAGTACCCAAGCCTGACATTGCTCAGCCCCGTGGCCATCAGACCTCTGCTTTTACCTGCGGATGTATTTCTTCTCTACATCAATGTTTTTGTAATCAGCAGCACTGTCTAAAGAGGTGTCCAGGGAAGAATCCTGGATAATCATGTTTTCAGCCTTTTTCCGCAGGAAATTCAGCAGATCTCCGTAGCGACAGTACTCAGTGATAACAAGGATCGGGCCTGGGAGAGAGGGAGAAAGGGTTCTTTAAGAAGTGACATTGCTGTGACTTGTCCTGAGGATTGCTTTCCCTGGGAGGGACAGCAGAACCCACAGTGCACATAAGCGCGTCTGGAAACAGCCAGCACACAGGCTCTTGCAAAGCTAAAGGTTCAAAAAAGCCTACTGAGCTCATCAGATCTCTGTTTTGAGATGAAGGAGAGCTAAGAGCCTCTGAAGCAGGCCATGTGAGGGTCTATGGGGTCCTACCTCCATAGGTACATGCTCCCAGCAAGTTAACAATGTTCTCGTGGTGTCCCAAGTGGCTCATGATCTTCAGCTCAGACATGAGAGCCTCCTGTTCATCTGTGTCTGCCGTTGCTGCAAGACAGAGGGAGAAGGGCTATGTGAAAGAGGGAGGGACAAGGAGGAGATGGTGCAGGTGGGCAGAAATAGGTGTAGACAAAGAGATGGAATAAAAGGAGGACACACAGAGAGGAAATTGTGTCCTCTATCTGGGCTCCGGCCACGCACGTCCACAGAAACAACAGCAGCGTGATTCCGGCACTAAGTATTTATCACAGAAACATCTAAGTAAGTAGACGTGTTAGTCTTCAGCACCAACATGTGCTGTGAACATGCTACATCTTTCCCAGAGGAGCTCAGGGGACTTCAGCCTTTGCAAGTTGCTCTGAGCTTACACTTTAGCATCTTGACAGCCACTTTGAGGACAGAATCTTCTTTGCCCAGCCCAAAAGCCGTGGCTTCTACCACTTTTCCAAAGGCTCCTGCTCCAAGAGTTTTTCCTACAAAGTGGAAGAAAAAAAAAGTTCTTATATGATGCTTTATAGAGAGAGATTGAGCAGTTGTCCTGCACACAGCCTCGAGGAAGATATCTGGTGGGTGAGGATTCCTGCTGAACCCAGACAAGATGACACATCCCTTAGTCAGGAGTTGGCTACTATGCAAGGGGAACTCTACTGTGAGCAAAGATGGTATGAAAGAGGCCATGTCCAAATATAGGCTCACCAGGTCTATGCCTTAGGAATGACCCCAGATGCAAGAAGAGGGACACCATCCTCTCAACCTTCCTCAGAGCAATGGAGGGAGGTTATACCCTGGCATTTGCCACCCTGGGTGGAAGAGGGAAGCAAGGCCTGGTTAAGGGTGTTGCTGTAATGCCTGGATGCAGCTTGGGATATTGCCCATTTGCTTTGGCTCTGTTCCTTGGAGCATTTCACCTCTGTGTTGAGCCGTATGCCACTAGGCTGGCAGCAAGGACGATTTCTTACCAAACTGGAGGTTATTCCTGGGAAACTCCCATTTTTCGTTGTACGGCAGCTGAGTGGGATCAATAAAGATGTAGTTATTCCCTTCACAGGCCTCAATGATCTTCCACCGCACCTGGTACTTGGGTTTCTGTAAAGAAGAGGCTTCAGTTATTCAATGTTCCTCAAGTTCTGAGGGTTCCCCAGTCCCAGCATGCACTCTATCTCTCACCCTGCAGGCATAGAGGGAAGACTTAGGTTTCATTCCATCAAATATTTCTTGCTTTGAACCTGGACTGTAAGAGAGAGGCTTTGTGTGGATAGTGTGGTCCCTTTGCCTGTTAAAGTCCCTCCAAGTCATCATCCATGACTGAAGGAGGCTCTCTTGCCTGTTTCATGTAAAATAGCCCATTGCCATCACTTGGGATGGCAGAGCCAGGAGATCCAGTATGTCCCACCAGACCAGTAGCTAACAGTGCCCAGTTGGTGCTGCAGGGATGTGTCCCCACTGTGTCTCCTTCCTTGGTACACTGGGTTGCTGAGCACAGCAGAACAGTGGAGCTGGCCCAGCCTTGCTTCCCTTACAGGGGAAAAAAAAGAAATGAAGAAAGAGAAGCAAGATTTTCTTATCTTTTCTGTGAATATAATGGCAGAAGTACCCAGGCAAGGCAGAGAGAAGCAGTACTGGAGCCTGTGGGCAGAGGCAGATGCCAGCTTGTGCTGAGTGTTGTTATTCATGTTGAGTGGGCTAAGGAGCCAGGCTGGAGGTGCAGATACAGAGAAAGGCAGCAAAATAGCTTGGTATGAGAGTGCTGTGGGAGACCTTCATTCCTGTGCAAGGAGACAGGCAAGGACCTGCTCCCCAGTGTGGCAAAAGTGGTCTCAGGTCCCTCAACGCAGGAACAAGGACATCTGGGTGGCGCGACCATGGTGGTGGTGAATCACCTCACGTCTCAGCTATGGGAGGTGTGTGCTGAAATGCCTCCCCTCACCACTTCCCCAGGATAGTTGCAGAGAAGGATGCAGTGTACGAGTAGATGCTCAAAGCTAAGTTAGCACAGGCATGAGGCACAAAAACTGAGGCAAACAGATCTGCAGTTTTGATGCAAAATGTGTTTGTCTTCTCCCCAACACTGCTTCTGTTTCCTTTGCCCAAGAGTTGAATGTACATGCCCATGTGGGCTGTCCAAAAAGGCCCAGATAAGATGCTCCAAGCAGCACAGTTTCTGGTGGAGGTCCTTCAGAGAATGCCACAAGCACTCTGGTGTATTTGCTGTTGCCTGCTTTCTGCTCCAGGGCGAGCACTGCTGCTTTCTGCTCCACAATTCACCTAGCACTGCAGCAGTCAGCCATGACTCAAGAATCAGAGAGTCAGATAATGTTTTGGGTTGGAAAGGACTTTTAAAAGGTATAGTCCAACCCCCCTTCAGTGAGCAGGGACATCTTCAACTAGATCAGGTTGAAAAAGCCCATGGCTGAGATAGACAAGTTTATTTATAACCATGTCCTCCTTCTCTTGGGATTCCAAGGCCTTCCTAAAAGCTATTTCTTCAGAGCTGTGGTTGCACATCCATCCACCTCTCTCTCTTTCTCTGGACTACTGGCTAAAGACGGCTTTGCCTGCAAAGCTTTAGGTGCTTGTTTGGAAGAGGGCTCTGCTGGATCTTCTAACAACCAGCACCAGAACTTTGCTTCAAAATTTGCAGCCTTGATGGGCTGTCAAAGGAAGAATGCCAAAGGGAGAGCTGAAAACCAGATTTTCAGCATTGACGAAGCAGAGGTAGCTATTGATCGGTACCATTTATGGAAAGAACAGAGAAGGAATCCAGATGATGAAAATGAGTCTCACAGAGAAAATGGGGCAAGTTCTTGTATAAAAATAGTGACCAAGTCTTCCTGGAGACAAACGCCTTCTAACATCATCCTGTTTCCTCATAAAGACAGCTTTCCATAAAGCAGGGAGGAGAAAAAAAAAGCAGATGCAAGTCGCAAATAACTTTTTTTTTCCTCCTTAATTCAGTCTGTAGGTTCATGGTGACCAGAGCAAAATCATTTGCAACTGACAACACAGAACGAGCATCAGGGATTATCCCCATTGACCTCTGGGCTACAACATGGAAGGACCAGGGTAGGAGAAGGGTTACCACACTGGGCTTGGTACATGAGCTTTACCCTGCAGCAGGAAACTCCTGAGGGAAGTTGGAGGCAGTGGAGATACAGGAGGTAGCTCGCCCGGTACCTCCAAGCTGAATGCTCCCTGGCTCTGGCTGCCAGCAGAGGCTGAGTGGTCTCTGAGGCTGGGCATGCCCTGCAGACCTTGCTGTGCAACAGAGAATCTGACCTGGTTGTACTTGTAGAGGAGGAAGAGGAGCAGGAGGAGCAGCAGGACTGATACACCTAAACAGGTGGAGAGGATGGGGTTGAAGAGCTTGTTTGGGGGGGCCATGACACTTCCTGGAGGAGTAAAGAAAACAAGGATGAGTAAAACACTCCTGTTTTAATCCCATGCCTGGGAGCATTTTGCCCAGCTGTTCATTTTGGCTTTCCTCGTATGCAATGCAACCTGGCCTCAGAGACACCCAAGACTGACTAGGGACCAAGATCTGTGCAGCAAGAACAAACGCATCGAAAGATGCAACCCCTGGACTCCAGCAGGCTGAGCAACAGCTGGCTGTGCTGCACCCTGGTGCTAGGTCCTGCAGTTATAAGGTGCTGATGGTGTGGCTCAGCCATTGGCACCAGGCCATGTCCAGCCAGCAACTCCCACGTGGCTCCTAGGACTGCCAAATGGCAAAACCTCCCACCTCACATGAGGATACCAAGCTTATGGAATCTCTTCTACCTCTCTAGTAAGACAATAGGGATATATGTATAGGAAGATGGGGCCTTAAAAGCCCCCAAATTCTACCCCTATCTGCCAAGCTACCAGTTTGTATCTTACTGGTGATGGTGAGTGAGTGAAACATGTCCGAAGTGTTCCCCTCTCTGTTAATGGCCACACAGCAGAAGGTAAAATTGTCACCCAGCTCCTGGAATGGGACAACACTCTCCACCTCCACATCTTGGAAGGGCAACATGCTCACCACCTGGGGACTGGAGTCATTCAGTAGCAACTTATAGTCCTCATTGTATCTGCAGAGACACAAAGCAGGAGAGAATGAATGTTTCTCTGTAGCACAGGTATTCCTAAGTGTCTGTATCAGACTAGAGAGGAGACACTGGGAATTTGGGTTGCAGCTCTATGAGATGTGTTACTCACTGTCCAGTTAAAAGACCTCTCTCTGAACATCAAAGCCTTGTGTAGACAGAGCCTTATCTGCCTTTATGTGGCTACAGCTGTGGCAGCAGTTCCCTCCTTGAATGGGGCTTGGCACTGAGACACAACATGTCCTGCATAGGCAGCTGCAGTTGTGTCCCATCACACTGTAGCTCAGTAAACCTGTGCTCTGCACAGCCTCAGAGATCTCCCAGAGGTCCCAGAAAGATGACTATCGGACCAGCCAGGATGTAGCTCTACAGCAACCTACATCAAGGCACTTCTGCAAGGGACCCACATATTCCTCAGAAAACCATTAGGAGAACATGAGTCACAGCTGGCTGAACTCTTCAAGCTCAGGACTTTAGGAACAGTACCTGCCCCCTCTCCTCACACAATCTCCAAGAATCTCTTTTTTCAACAATGCAGCATCCCAGTTGTTGTTACTGAACAGGCTCTGCTGTGTTGCCTGTCAGCAAGCCCACATAGTGCTGCTCAGCAAATGCCAGCAGAGCATGGACAAATGCACACCTTGGAGGTGCTCAGTCCCCTGGTAATTCCTTACCTGTCAGAGTGAACAGGGCATTGGTACCACTCGACACGTGGGGCAGGGTAGCCAATGGCCATGCATTGAAGGATGCTGGAGTCATTGGCTGGCACTTTGATTTTGCAGACCCTTGGAGGAGCTGTTGGGGAAGGCAGATCAACAGTGAGTGCTATGACCAGAGGAAGAACACATTCCTTGTGGTCCTATTTACTTTCCACGCATGCAACAATAAAACACCAGGAAACCCTGTGCTATGCATAGATTTGGTCTGGGTCTGAGATACAGGCTGGATGTATGTCCTGTGGGCACTGGGCTGGAAGTACCCACCCTACTTGTTGCCAGCTGGGCAGCAGCCCCAGGGTGAAAGAATGGGCAATCCCAAGCACTTACATTTCACAGAAATACTGAAGGTAACTGATGCACTGGTCTCATTGTTGAGGGCGTAAAATGTATAGAGACCTCCCTCTCCTTCCTGCAGGCGGTTCAGCAAAAGCGTGTTGTTATACCTGCTCACACAGAGAGTAAACACCATGAAGAAAGCTGTGCTGAGGAAACTCAAGCACTCACACAGTCTTTGCTCAGCAAGATGCAGCTGCTTCCTGTACCCAGCAGTGGGTGAACCCTTCCCAGCACTGATCCCAGCCCATGAGGGGAACCTGCTACCTGCTTCTTCACGGGAAGCAGGGAGAGTCTGATCTTCCTTAGAGAAAAGACCTTTTGCCACTAAGTGCACAGCACTTCTGAAAGGCTACAGGTGGATGAATGCTCACAAAGAATGGAGAGTTTAACATCTAAATCATTAGCTTTGAAGCACCAGAGGATGCTGGTCCTCCTACTTTTGACAGGATTCCTCCTATTTTGTAGTCCTTAGTGCCCAGTCCCCTCTGCCCCTAGCCCATTTCTTAGACCCCAGTGCAAGAAAGAGTTCACCCTAAAGCCATCATGCTTGCCAAATCCCATAGCTCCTCTTGTGGATTATTCTAGGTTTCATAGAAGCTGAAAGGAGAATTGCCAGAACTCCTCAACAAATTGAATTATTATCTTTCTTTCAGTCTCCTTTTGGCCTCACTTGGCTGTAGGCTTTGGAAGAGCAGGGCTGTGCCTTCCATTAGGTCTTATCCACATAATACTTCTGGCTTCTCTTGACATGTGGCACATAGTGCTGCTTGGTATGTACACTCTCCAGACCGAAGAGCATGGGACAGTTCTGAGGAGCAGTGAGTGAATTCAGTTTTTTTGTACTTTGTGTTTCATCCAGCCCTGCAATTTCTTCCTGCAAGGAGAGTATGAATTTGAACAACCAGACCACAAATGTGACAGTGACTTCCACACAAGGTTTTCTAAATAGAAAACTGCCAAGTTGGAGAGGTGGTGTCCTCCTTGATCTGATCAGACCTGCTCACTGTGGTTTGCTAATAGTAGTGAAAAGGCAGAACAGTTCCCCTCTTTAAAACCAGAGAGTTCTGTCAGCCAGTAGCATGGGGTTTGCCTGTCTCATAAGGAAAGCATTGTTGGAAACATGCCACGGCCAACGTAGAAGAGCAAGAGCGCATACCAGTTTCCAGAGATCAGTTCTTCTTTGCATGGGGTGCTTTCAGAGTCCTTCAAGTGGTTTGTGTGCTCCCAGCCCCAGCGGACAAGTTTTGGATAAGCCTCAATGAGAACTTGCAGCTTCAGACTGTCTCCCAAAGCAACCTCTTGGCTGGTGGCTTGCACTGGGGTCAGGAAAACGTAACCTTTCTCTGCAGAATGGAGGAGAGCATGATCATCAGCAGGCACATCCAGAGACCTGAAACAAGCTTATACCAGCTTCATAAATGGACCATTATTGGAAAGAGCAGCTTCAGCTGGGAGGCTGCAGGAGGGAATAAAGCATTACACAGATTATGTTCCCAAAAAGGTACTTTTAAGTTGCTTTTTGTCATGGCAGCTTGGATTACACTCTGCCTGAGGAGAGGTAGAAAATCTTAGTGAACTCTCATGGGGAAAGAGATTTTACATGTTGTATCCTAATAGGTGATGACGCTAAAATCCTATATCCTAATCATCCACAGAAGACAGCCCCCTTAGCTAAACTCCTGGCTTCTCACTTGGGAATAGCTCAGGTCAAGCCCTTGTTCTGAGCCATGGCGTGCAACAGCATCAGCAAACCCAGCCTACAAGCTGTCAGGATGAATTCCATCTTGAGATACAAACAAGTGTGTAGTAGATCTGAATCCTGTTACGTCAGTCTGTTACTGGAAGAGATAAAGATCCATACACTGCTCATGTAGCTTGCCTTTCTCTCTAGCCAGCCTTTCCTGGCCTTCAGCATAACCTTGCCTCATTCATTTTGTTGTTTTAAAAGCTGTTTATAAACACACAAACTGAGAAGAGCTTTCAAATTTTTCATCCAGAATCCAAAAAATGTCCCCCTGCCCCTCAAGACATGAAGGGAACACCAGTTCCTTTCCTAGAAGTTCCACAGTTCTCATGTGACCCTTCAGGTACAAGTGAGAATAATGTTTCCAACAACAACACTAGGAACAAGATGGAAGCAGAAGCAGCAAATACTCAAGGCTAGGTGTGATTCAGCCTACACCTTCCTGGTCTTTTGAGGAAGCACTCACCTACCACCCGAAGCGTTGTCGAAGCATTCCTGTGTCCTGCTGAGTTGTTAGCTATACAAGTGTACTTCCCACTGTCTTCCATGGTCACTGCTGTAATGGACAGGGTGTCATTGATGATGTAGTTGTCATTTTCATAGGTAGACTTATCAGTTCTCTCAACCTGTCAAGCAGGGAGGAAACATCAGGCACTTTCTTGGAAGGGCAGAGGATGGAACTGAATATTTGCAATAAACATACCCACCCGCTCCTGTTCTGGGCTACTGAGCCCTAGTTACTGAAAGCCATCTGGGTGAAGACCAAGGGGCGTATCAAACCCAAGTATTCAGGGCAGATATTCCACAGCTGTTCAGGTTACACCTATCATCAGCCTTCTGACTGCAAGCTAGCCTTACATTGTGTGATCCACATGTATCTTGTATGTGATTTCAACTCCCTAATAAAGGCATCAGGTACAGTAAGGACTTTTAGCAAACCTTATCTAACTGTCTAGCAGGTAAAACTCAGCACAACAGAGACTTTGAAATGCTTTCCCTTTCTTCACCCCTATCTTTTCTCTGAGGAACTGTGTGTCCTGAACATGTTTGCTGCTTTATAAGCCCTGGCAGGGCTTGGTGGAGAAATGTTGCCTTAGTAGGTACTGTGGTTCCTGCTCAGTGAACTCAGCTGAAACATCTTCTTTTCCTTCTCTCCTGCAGCAAGATCCTGACAATGGGCAGGTGTTTCGTAACCCTGTGTCATCCCAAAGGCATGGAAGGCCATGTTCAGGTCTCTACAGCTTGTTTGAACAGCTGCTTTGGTTGGGCAGTTCAAGGCTTTGCTGCAGGTGACTTGGATCTGGGTAGTTCTTACCACCCTATGTCTCCCAGTTTCCAGGAAAGCCTCCTTGAAGCTGCGCAACTTACGTTTTTTGCTATTGTCACCCATCTGATGTCATACTTGTGGGAAGGAGCAATTACTCTGCAAGTGACTTTGAAAGGTTCACCCACAATTCGCACATGGTCTACAGGATCCATCGTCACTGATACAGGTTTCTCCAGTGCTACACAAAGGCAAGCAGGGAAAGATTCAGTGTCAGCTGGTCCAGTGACTCCATGCGCTTTGGAGACTCCCCACAGCCTGGCTACCTTCTTTTTTCCACCCCCTTCAGTCTCTTTACCCCTGGCCTTCTCCTTCTCTAGGAATCATCGCTCCTTTCTGTGCACATCTACGGGAAGCAGGACAGGTAGGGGAGAGCAGAGCAGTCAGCACTGTGGGCTGAAAAGGGAAGGGGAAACTTCTGCCATGGTCATATCCTGAGCATCAGCCCCTGAGGACTTGCAGAACATTAGGGAGATAGGTGGACTTTTTTCTCTGTTGTGTGATAGTGCCTGCAAAGATTTTAACATTGCTGAAGCCATGGAGACCCACCTGAAGGAGACAATTTACCAGAAGCTGATGGAGTTTTGCCTCCATTAAATAACTGTTTCATGACTGCTAGTTCAGAAGGTCTTTCCTACCACTGGTGAGGAGTTTTCCCTTAACTGTCTACTGTGCCTGGTTTCACGATTGCCGTCTCCCTGAGGACGGCACCAACCCCAATCCTTTACCTTGTTCCACAATCAGTCTTACTCTTTCCGACTTCTCTGTTTTTCCATTTATCACTGCTTGACATCGGTAATAGCCCTTCTGCTTGGTTTGCACATTGTATAGAGTTATTCCTTTCTCAGTACTGAAAGAATAGTTGGTCCCAGGTGAGAGATGAGGGGTGTCATCCCTTATCAGAGTCACACTGGATCCATACTCAGGGGCGGTGATGAGACAGGGGAGCTCAGCATTACCACCTTTGGTCACACGGATCCGGAAAATTGGAGTATACCACACATTACTGGGATCTGCGGAAGAGACAAGGTAGGACAGAGAAGAGGATCAGGAAAAGCATCTAAGCTGAGAAACATTCCAGCAAAAGCAAGTCTCCAGCATTGCTGCCCAGTGGGAGTTCGCTGCTGGGGCAGCCCTGCTCAATGCCTGCCTGACTCAGCCTCCGAAAACTCACATGACAAGCCCAATTCCAGCTAAGGTGTTTGAGACAAGTACAGCAATCAACTCCCAAATGTACATGGGCAAGAATGCTTGTCTTTAGACTTATCACCACGGTGTTAGTTTCATCAGACCTTCACCTTCCCTGTCCAGCACAGTATCTCTGATACAAGGGAAGGGGTGGACTCAAGTGGTGGAGCTACCACAGCATAACTTTTCTGGGGTAAAAGAATATTTGGCGTTCAGGTCATGTTGTGAGGAGGTGATTCATGTGATTCTCTCCCTTATCTGGAGTACTGGCAATACAGTTCTCCAGTTTCCAGATCTCACTGCTCATTACAACACCGAACAGACTTTTATCCCTGTTTTTTCAGGAAGAGAAGCCAAGGCAAACACAGGGAGAGGTCCAGGCCATTCCCACATATGCATGAGATATAGATGTTCTGTACTCTACCGCAGTGCTTCAGCCATGGGCCCCATTTTATGTGGGTTTATATAGTTGTGGGTGAGCCACTGCCCAAGCAGAAGCCTGCACTGCTCCCCAGACATGCACACAAGCACAGCTGTGGAGAGGAGCTGTGCAACGGTTGTGGTCCCTGAAAGGAGACCGTTCTGCCACCCTATGTGGGAAGAGGGAATCATGATTACCTCGCACAAACAGATGCACGGTTGCAATGTCCTTGTCACTGCTGTTGACATAAGCACACTTATAGGTGCCTGTGTCCCTGTAAGTGGCCTTGGGAATACTCAGAGTGCTGCTAGTGTGGTTGCTGGATGTATATTTTTGGCTTTCCCATTCGACTTTGGACTCTCCTGAGCAGTGCAGGATGACTGGATCACCTGTGTTGACAACCAGAGCAGGGAGGCCTGGGCTGATCACTGGGGATGCCGAGCCTACAAAGGAAAGAGAAAGAGTGAGGATCCAAAAATTATCCCTGAACATTGTGAAGTGGAGCTCACATTGCTAAACATGGAGTAGGTCAGCATGAGAAAGAGCCTGGGCTTAGGATTCAAACTTGTTTTTTGTCCTGTGTCACTCCAGCCATTCTCCATCCCACCAGACGGATGTAGAATCATAGAATCTTTTAGATTGGGAAAAAAACCTTTAAGATCATTGAGTCCAACCATAAACCCAGCACTGCCAGGTCACCAGCAAACCATGTCCTTTATCACCCCATCTCCATGTCTTTTAAATAACTCCGGGGATGGTGACTCTACTACTACCTTGAGCAGCCTGGGCCAATGGCTGACAATGCCTGAAGAAATTCTTCACTAAAACTCATCTGGTGCAACTTAAGGCCATTTTCTCTTGTACTATTGCTTGTTACTCAGCCTGATACTCCAAGGAATTAATTTCAGGAAAGCAGGGAAATACCCATATGTGAACATTCAGAGCATTGGGACAGAAAAAACAATATTCTGGAGCTGATTAGGCCAGATGCTTGCTTGGAAATTATTCCTGTTGGGTTTTGCCTCTTCTTGCAACAGTTTCTTTTGTGGCAGAGCTGGAGCTACTACATGAACTTGGTTAGCCTGTAACACGATTTGGTGAAGTTTAAGCCAAGTTTAATGGATGGGGCTTTCTTGTAGTTGTGCTGTGATGAGCTAGAACAGATCTGGGAAGCTTCTGCAGAGCAGAAGTTCAGTGCATGCTCTTTGGGAAGACTGGCTTTTTGGTTTCTGAGCAGTAGATTTTTGAAGGACACCTCCTTATGCTGTACCAGTCACACGGTGCATTCTCCTCCTAGATACCATCAAAACACTATGAAGCGAGTCAGCCTTATTATTCACATTTAGGGGTGGGAAAGTGAGGGCACAGAAAAGCCAAACGGCTCATGAAAGCCCATCACTGCAGCTGTACATACAACACACCAGGCCACACTGGCACTGCAGCGCAGCTGGACTTCTGATGCCACCTCTGCTTTGAAAATAGCTTGTCTGCTGGCTGAGTAAAGGGGAACCAGGGTCTCACTCCAGCCCTTTGTGTCAGAGGGAAATATTTTTCCCCTGTTTTGCCACATCAGCGAGTTGAGTCACCACCTATATTTAGGGTGGGGGGAAGTGAGAAATGAATCAGTGCCATGAGTCTAGGGAAGAAGCAGTACCACCACCCCCACACCAGGCCTTTGGCAAGGACAGGAAACATATTGCAAAGGGCTATCTGCTCAGGGGGCTCTGCAACCCCCTCTGGCCTCTACCCAGGGCTATTCTCCCACTTCTGCTTTCCTTCCCAGTTCCTAATCCATCCTCATATCTTAAAGGGACATACACCTAGGTTCAAGTAGTGTTAAGTATAAAGGTAGCTGCCAACTTATTAATTGGTTGCTCTTTGTAGAGGAGGTCACTGGAGTGGTGACAGCAGAAACAAGGGCTGAGTTTGGTCTTGTGACACCTCAAACTTTGCAGCAGACTGCTCCAGACTCCGAGGAGCTCTCAACTTAAAAGATTTGTCATCCAAGTGAACATAAAAATCCTAACCCATCACAAAGTGGGAGATGGTGAAGCACCCCATAATGGCAACACTAGTCCATGCATGTTCACTTGTGTGTCCTTCAGGGGAAAGGGGAGTAGTGGGCAGATGTTACAGCCCATGTTGCAAAGAGGAGAGAAGAGAAGGCTGCTTATGGTCATGGGTGGCAATGACAGTTTAGAGCAAATCTGTTCCCAGGTGCTGCCTTGGACATTGTCCCTGTGACACAGTCAGGAGAAGCAGCACACACCCATCCTCACCCACCCCTGCTCACAGCTCATTTGGCAAGGAAGACTATGTCTAAGGTACAAATGTGTGTCCTGTGCTACCAGCTGTGCTCAGGGCTGTAACACCAGAGCCCATCCATCAGCACTCAATGAGCATCAGTCTTGGGCTGATGCCTTCTCTCTCTGTGTGATGAAGGGTCAAAAATACAAGTCTCAAGGCCCTGAAGAGGATTGTTGGAGTATGGCAGTGATGTGTTGCCCAGGGAAAGACCAGACAGAGTCTGAATCAAACTTACTGGCCCTGCAGAAAGCAGAAGACAGGAAGCTTCACAGCATGGAATAGTTGACATTATCTCCCTGGAGTTTGGGGTATTTTTTGTTTGTTTTTAAAGTAAAGATTTTATCTTTCTGTGGAAAGAGGAAAAGCCTCATTTATTCCCAGAATAAAGACACATCCCAGAATTCTTTGGTAAGCCATATTTTCCACACGTCTGAGGTATGACATCCCTCTCCTTTTGCTAAGTTGTGTTTTCCAGAGATGCTTGACATTTCTGTTGCTTTTACTCCCTGTTAGTGGAAGCTTTCCCCTCACCGTATCCCTGCTTTAGCTAATGCTCCATATCCAAGGCTTCAGCACCATTTGATGGAGGAACCAAGCTCTTTGACTGGTAGCTGTATTCAAACTGGCTCAGGGAAAGACCATGTTGTAATTGGTCCTTGGTTAGGTCACAGCAGGAGGTCAAGAGAGACAAGAGTCAAGTTACTCTGTCCTCATTGTCATCAGCCTCCAGTTACTCTTGAGATGCTATGGCCAGAAAAGGTTCAGGGTAGGTGCTCTTCCTAACAGCAGCCAACAGCATGCAGACTCTCACTGGAGACTCCTGCCAATGGCACAACCACCACACAAGTGGAGTGAGGATAGACAGGGCAGAGACACTAAATGCAGGACAATGCCAAGTGAAGGCCATCCAAGCATCCACTGCCTGGTATGTGCTGGGGGATGGGTCAAACCAGCAGGCCCTTTTCCAGAATGAGGAAGCAGGGCTTCTGGGGAAGGCTTTCTCCCTGCTGACCAGCGAGCAATCTTGCACGAAGCCCAAGGATGTCTCTCTGCTGCTCTCCAGCAGCTTCCGCGGCGTTGCCAGTAACTGCTGGCCAAAGGTTTTACCACATTGGATTGTGTAACCATGACCTCTAGTTACAGCTGCAGACTCTGTCCCTGCTTCTCCCATGACAGCCAAAATATTACTTGCCTTTGCTGAGAGTTTGGAAATAGTGAGGAAGAAGTGAAGGCTGGTAAGACAGAGAGGCTCAAGAACCTTCCCAGTCATCAGGACCTTGACTTGGTCCTGAGACATAACTAGGCTAAGGTCCAGGCCTTCAAGAGACCCATACCAGGCCTGAGGTCCCTTTGCTCCCTCCTCAATGATGGAAGGGAGAAAGCTTGGTTTCTGAGGACATCTTCCCCAGAGTCACCTACAGTTTCGGTGGGAAGGGTGCTTATCATAATTCTGCTTGGGGATTCTACTTCTGAAGCTTAGATTCATCCACAAGAAAGCAAAAGAAACCCCAGGAAGACCTCTCAAGATGGCCAAGAACAGATGTGATCTGATCAGGTTTCAAATCCTTCCTCTGCTTGATCTGAAGCAGGGGTTTGAGCCCCTGACAGTCCCCCAGATCACAATGGTCATACCACATCAGCCCTGGGTACTCTCAGAAGATGCACTTGCAGAAAAAGCCTGGAAAAAGCCTGCTTAGCATGTCAAAGACACAGTTTTAAGTAAAACACCATGCAACGCAACAGCAGAAGAGATTAAAATCTCGTGGGCTGAGAACACGAACATATTAGTGGCTCAGAAAGGACACACTGCCTCCCAGTTTCATGCTGAATGCTTGCCCTCCAGATTGCTCCCTTCCAGGGCGACTTCACACCCAAGTCTCATTTTGTGGGAAGAGAAAAATAAAGGAAAGTGCCATAGAATTGTCAAGGTTGGAAGTGATGTCAAAGATCATCTAGTTCCAACCCTCCTGCCATGGGCAGGGACACCTCCCGCTAGATTAGGTTGCTCAGAGCCCCATCCAGCCTGGCCTTGAGAACTTCCAGGGATGGGGCTTCCACCACCTCTCTGGGCAACCTGTTCCAGTGTCTCACCACCCTCATGGTGAGAAGCTTCTTCCTAATGTCTGATCTGAATCTATCCACCTCTAGTTTCGATGCATTACCCCTAAAATTTAGACACTTTAGGCTGTTAGCACTTAAGACATGAGATTAATAATATTGGTTATTGTCTTTTTGGTTGCAAATCTCAAAATAGGCTTAGTGACTTTCTTGAGGTTGACAGGTTATCACCTCTTGGCCACCTTTGCAACCTCAAAAACCAAGTGTATTTACCTTTCCACTCTCAGCTACCTGAGTTCTGCTTCCACCATCCTGGCTCTACAGCCCTGTTGTATATGCCAGCACCACCAGAAAACAGCAACCCTCAGATATCTCCAGCTGGTAATGAGGTGTCTTGGAAGGTGCTGATACAGCCAACTTTCCCAACTCTTCAGCATGCAGGCCAAGCATCTCCAGCTCTTGCCCCATTTGGGCAAAGGGTTATTTCAGAGATCGCTTCCCTCAGGACACTTTCTGCTGAGCCTCTCCTTCCTCCTAACCCCTGCCCAGACCCAAACAGTGGAAAGTTTCCCTTTCCCATCTCCCTACTGTTGAGGCTCTGTCCATGCCATGTGCCCTTTTCCATACCCTTTGGCCTTATCCCGGCAGTGCCGCAGACAGCCAAGAGCAAGTCCTCAGCACAGCTGGCTCCAGAGCCAACATAGACAAGCAACACACCCTCTTTACACACCACTGTCCTCCCTCTATAATGACAGCCAGCTCTAGATAGTCTTTAGAAGGCTGCTACAGCCAAGTCTGCACTAAATGCCAAACTGGTGTCTCTTCCCTGCTATGCCATAGAGCAGACATGTTCTCCTGCTCACTCCCTACCCATGCTGAGGCTCCTTGAATCTGGCCACAGCAGCAGTGGATATCTCACACAGCAGCCTCCAGAAGCAGGGGCTGTACCTGTCCACAACAGGCTTTTGGCAGACACAACTGGGAGTTCAGCCACCCTCTGCCACCAGCAGCCAAGTGTCCTTTGGTCCAGCTTCAGCACTGTGCTATCCCCAGCCCCAGCATTGCCCTGTCCCCAGCCCTACCAAGGCTGGGATCCCTCTTTGCCTGAGGAAGGATGAAGGACTCACACCAGACACCCAGGAAAGCCTCACCACATATCAAAGCTGTCCCAGAATGTCATGGACACACTGGAGAGCTTTGAAGGGCTGGTGGACCTACCGTGCCGGATGCTGGCTGTGGTGAGCAGCAGTAGAAGCACAGGACCCATGTCCCCAGGAACTGTGGTGCCGCCAGCGTGGAGCAGGGACGCAGCTGAAGGATCCTCTTGAGCTGCGGCTGCCTCTCCTTGTGGGCACAGTCCCCAGTACTCCCTCAGCAGAAGCTTCTCCTTTCTGAGTTGACCACAAGTTAAGAAATTCCCTTTTTTTGGTGTTTACGTTTGAAATGAGAAGGAAAAAAAAAAAAGATTAAAGCAATGCTTTGAGACATCACGGGTGACAAATCCCCTTGGCGGAGATGGGGCCATGCACACACCCTACCGCAAGGACCCTCCCCGGTTTTGTGGCCACCCTCCTGCCACTGACCCTTCTTCAGAGAAGAACCCCCATGCTGAGGTTCCAGACAATCACAACCTGTCCCGGATACTGCCACCCAAACCCCCAGGGACTTTAATACTCTTTCCTCTTGCTTGGGAACACAAAGGGCATGGGTGGGACCTGCCTTGGTGGGACATTGCTCCATTTTACCTCAGTAAGAGATGTTTTACCTCAGGCTCAGTGGATCTTGCTGGCTTCAGGTCCTGAGGACTCACACAGGAACACAGCTGACTCCCTCATAATAGGCCCACAAAGGTGATCCAGCCCAGGGCAGCTCCCAGGTGGGAAAAGGCCTGTAGAGATAATGAATTATTTTGCTTTAACCAAGAGTGTGACCCCTATCAGAGAAGGGTCCTGTGGCCGCACAGGGTGACCTCTAAGCCCCACTCTAGCACCATACAGAGGCAGGGCCAATCCCAGCCAGCTGCAGACTTGCCTCTACCACCCTCTCCAACTGGGAGACAAGTTGGTGCCCATGCAGACCCTTCCCTGTCCCCGTACCTCCAAGACTGGGGCTCACAGAAACCCTATCACTATCAGGCAGCCACCAGGCTCAAGCAAGGATCCTCCATCTCAGAAGCCCATCCCACCCAGTCCTTCTGCCTTACTAGTAGGAAGGCTTTTTGAAGCTGTTTTCTAATTGAGAACCTGGCAGACACCTGGGATGAATAATCAGGCTCTTTGTTACCCCTTTCCTGGACCATGCCTCTTTCAAATCAGGAGGTGAGTGTACACCTGAAGCAGCACAGCTCTTCTAGGGACACTTAAGTCAGCAAGATGTTGGCAGGTCAAGTCAGACACAGAGTGCCCCTTGCTCTCTACTCTATCTCTGGATAAACTCATGCTGCAGCAGAAGTTCATGACAGTTCATGGCAGCTCTGGAGTGAGAAATTACAGCCACCACCTCATGGTCCTGGGAAGTGCAAGAGTGGGAGGTCCTGCTTTGGGTGAGCTAGACAGCTCTGCCTTAGCTGCACCCAGCTGCAGCCCCATCAGCAGGGAGGTGACAAGCTCCAAAACTTTGAAATGTGGGCAGAAAGATGGGCTTTTCCAAAATGTCTGCACAGAGGTGGCTGTGGAATCTGCACTTGCAATGCAAAGGTGCCAGGCAGAGGAGTATTCCTCATGCCTCCACAAACAAGAGGAGAATGGTCTTCTCCAAAGGGGACATTTAGCAAGGTACCAGCAAGACCAGGTCTTGGGCCAAGAGATTAGAGCACGGCTGACTGTGCTGGTGGTGACTAAGAGTCACGGGGACATGGAGAGAGCTCTTGGTTTTGGCCAGAAGGATAGCTGGAGAGCATGAGGGAGTCCAGAAAGAAGGAAAGGCAGCTTTTGGCCGGAGAAGATTTCCTCTTAGCAGTTTTTCCTGGCAACATGTGGGGAAGAAGACCAGGAGGTAGAGGCAGTGGGGGGCTCCTGCCCAGAGCTGGGGGGGCTGTTGTGTGGCTGGGCTGCAGGAGAAGTCTGCCTGATTATTCTTTCCTCCTTTTGAGCCAAAGGGGCTTTTAAAAGGATGTTTCTTTCCCTCCTTCTTCTTTTTATGTTCATTGTTTGTTTGCTTTTTTTTTTTCCAGGAACGAATGCCAGCTCAGAGAGAACTGACTCACCAGAGTGAACAAGTATTAAACCAGACAAGTCTAATACAGAGAAGGGAAACGATCTCTCAGCCTCCCTTCTTCTCTTTGAGGAGGCCTATTGCAGACCATCTCTAATGGCAGAGGTCCACGGGTGACAAGACAGAGCCTGTACACGTGGGTTCCAAAGCTGGGCTGGGCACACCTGAGGATGCTCAGCAGGACAAATTATCTGCTGGAGTTCCTCTGTCATTGGTGGCGAGGTGACAACTTGCACTAGGGCTGCATCATGCAGCCTGAAAGCAGGTTCAACATCAATATATTTGAACCTCTGCTCAAAATCTCCTCTCCAGAGCAGCCCCAGGCCTTCCAAGGCTATGTCTCAGAGTTGGCTCCAAACAGCTTGACTCAGCAGCCTGGGATCATTTTCAGGAGGAGGAGTTTCACTGGAGCCAGAGAGAGGGGAAAACTTTGGGCTGGGCTCGGGAGGTGCCTGTCTCTCATGGGGCTGGGGGACACCAGCACTTCGGGAGAGGTCACTTTGGAAAGGTGAGAGGAATAGGAGGAAAGAGGGGGGACGTGTGGACCTAAGGGTGTGGTAGTGTGGGGAGCTAGTACTTTGGGGTTGCATCTTTAAAGGGTATCAGCGAATTCCTCATCCCAGAGGGAGGGAAGGAGAACATGGTTTGGAGAAGAGCTGGACATGGGGAGCATGTGACAGGAGCAGTGTGGCTCCTGCTGGTGCCCTGCCCCATTGCTACCTTCAGTTTCTCCCACTGCCCTGGGCTATTAAACGTGGAAAAATCAACAGCGTTGTGGTGTCTTCCATCTCTTTCAGCCCAGCACCATTCAGTCTGGCATCCCCCACATCCCAACCCTAATCTGAGCACAGACCCAGCAATTATCTCAAGGAGCATGTCAAGCCTTTGTTTGGAGATGCTGGCCCAAACATCAGGCACAGGGGATACACATGGGAAGTGTTCCCAGTGTCCTTCTCTTACCCACCTTCTCCCAGTGCCACACAACCCACAAGCTGCCCAGTTACCAGAGAGATGGGGCATGTCCTGCCCTGTTTGCAGCCCCTTTTCCTTACCACGTCTCTGGGTTCTGGTGCTGCCTTGCTGTGCTCCTCTCTGCCTGGCTCCCAGCTTGGCTTTCACTAAGCGCTGGGGTCATGCACAGTGTATTAACCTGCTTAGCTTTCACCCACAACATGGTTAAGCTGTGTTCCCAGTCCCATCTGAGGGGGAGCAACCAAAACCAGGCAAACAAAGGAAGAGATGGCACTTTGCAAAAAGAAAAAACACCTTTATTTTTAAACTCTTTCTTTAAAAATGTATTTGTAAAAGTTTACAGCATAAAAATAATATCTCATGGCTATAGATGTGACACAGTACAAATCCTACAAATACATCCGTAAACCTAGGCAAATGTTAACTCTTTGGTACCTTAATATGAACTCTGTTTCCTGCTTTGCCCTCAGGGTGGTTTCTGAGCAGCACCCAGAGGCAGGTGCTGCTTCTGCTCAGAGATGCTGCAGAGTAACAATGTGATGCCTGCAAGCCAGCACAGCAGGATGGGGAGAGGGCAGAGGGCACACTTTGAACAAACTTTGCAGTTCTAGTGCAACCCATGAAGGAGAAAAGGACAGGAACGAAGGGACACTGCAGGTCTCCCAGCATGAGTTGGCTTCCCTGCCTCCTTCCACCCCTGCAAGGGTCATCTCTCCAAAGGGCTGCTGGAGCTACACCAGAGCAGTTCCCTTGCCTTTTCCAGAGACAACTGAATCCATTTAGATACATCTCAAAGACTTCAGTCCTCTGGGTGAAACATGGGAATCATGGTGAGAGCCCAGTAACCCACACGCTGGCCCATTTAGTCTGATTTTTTAACAATGCCTGGCCTGTCCTGGACAAGTTCTGCAGGCAACACGGTGCACCCACTGTTAGAGTCAGTGCTGGCTGCTCAGCATCCAGGCAGGCCTGGGCTGTGCTGCAGGAAGGAGCTGTGCATGGCCCAGGAGCTGCCTTGTGCCCAGTGAGGACACACAGCTGCCCTGGCTGCTCTCTGACTGTGCAACCACCAGGGGCAAAGGCTACCAAAAGGCTGCTGAGGACTGCTGAAGGACATCAGCCTTCACGTTCTCCAAGTGGGAGCACAGGCAAGCTGTGCCCGGGCTCCATGGGGCTGGTGCGGCAGCCCACTGCTCTTCTGTCTGGGGGAGATCCTGTGGTTTCCATTGTGAACTGACCACACAGTTGCTGTGACCTGAGCCAAGCACTGAGCCTGAGCAGAGCCCTTCCTCACACCTGAGTGTTGGAGCATGGGGTTGGCCTCCTCAGTACATTAGCTGACTTGTCATTTTAGAGAAAGCCTTCAAAAGGAGACATCTGTGAAATCCCCTTCTCCAGATCTGCCCAGGGCAGACCTTGGGCTTCCCCACAGCCAAAACCTAACCCACTGCCCAGTACCCTGTATTTGTGGTGCTGCCTTTCCCACAGCCCAGAGCCCTGACAGGGAAGAAGGGGAAGAGCCGTTTCTCACTCCTGGCTGACTTCCTCCTGGCTGCACATCTGCACCGCACTTCTGCCCCCTGTCCCCGTGGGACCACGCCATGGTCCCCTTGGCAGGTAAACAGAGACAATTTAGTTAAAAGTAAAGTCCCCTGTGCTCTAGATTTCTTAACATGACACAAACACTAAACGCGACACTCTCGCTTAAAAAAATAATAACACACTCAAACCGAGGAGGACAAAAGGGTTAAAACCTGTGCACACATCAGTCTGAGAAGCATCTTAAACGTGAAAAGAGACACTGGAGTGTCACATTAGTTTCTGGAATACACTTGGGTATGTATGAAATAGTGGCTGGCAGTAGGATTATGCATAAGTATATGTGTGCTGATAACGGTGTAACAGCTGTAAAGTAAAACATGATCTACAAATAAAAGATATTGCACTAGAGATGGGCCCAAGCCGTGGCATGTGTCTGTTTTAGAAGGGCTCAGTTTGGGACCACCTCTAAACACAAAAACACACCCAAACAAAAATATTGATCATCGAAACTGAAAACCCTGAGGGACAAGCTCCCTTCAGAGTCTCATGGAAGAAGTTATGGCTACAAGACTTATGGGCTTGGAGCAGCTCACCATTTCTCCTGGCCCTCACCTGCCAGGCCACGCAGGGACTGGAATGTCAGCAGCAGAGAGAGAGAAAGAGGGGCTATCTGGAGCTGGGTCACCGAGTGGAGAGGGCTTGTCTTGGGGGGTGCTGCAAGCCTCAGCCCTGCCAAGCTCTCTCCTGGAAGAGAGTTGCAGGGATGCTTAGCCAAACATGTTGGTTTTGCCCAGCTGCCAGCCAGTCCCTGGCTGGGAAGATCTGCTTGCTGCATGGGTGGGCATGCCCTGGCTGAATGGTGATGGGAATAGTTGAGTAAGGACAGGAAAAGTACAACAAAGTGCAAGATTTGGCCCTTGAAATCACAGGGCCAAAGGCAAATATTTGGTCATATCTCTCTGGAGTGGAGAACAGTACAATTTTGCAAAGAGTCTGGAGTACCTACTTTAAGAAGGAGGAGGGACGTGAGGTTAGTGCCCTGTAAGCAGCCAGAACAGGTTTTGATGCAAAGAATAATTGCAGTAAATCTACAAAAGGGACAAAACGCAATAGGCATCCACGTGTGACTAACGCCCAGTTAATAGGACAGGATACCTGAGTTCCCCAGCAGGGAGAAGAGATAGATGTCTTTCAGGACTGTAGAAATGATTTGATAGGGGGAAATTAGTAATTTAATTCATAATTAATTGGTATAGGGGGCTTGGAACTAGATGATCCTTAAGGTCCCTTCCGACCCAAACCGTTCTATGATTCTATGATAAGCTGGAATACAGTACAGGATTTGTGAATTAAATAAGCAAATGTTCAAAGGGAAGGTGAGAAAAGCTTAATTGATGGCAAAATTATTTGGCTGGATAGAGATAGTAAAAGTAGCTCTCTAGGGCTGCTCTTGATGCTAGAAGTATTTAGTATTTTTATTAGTCAGTTCAGCCTAGAAATAACAGTTTGCCAACAAAATGTGCTGATGACCCAATGTCTGGAACAGCGGGAAATATCTTGGTTAGAAATGCTGAAAGAGTAGAAAGATGCAGGTGCTTAGATTGGTCAGAAGATGACTCAAAACTACCAGTATGTTGTGGCTGGGAAAAAGCCAACATTATCCAAAGCTACACTAGGCAAGTCAAATTCCATACAGACCAGAACAATTAATGCCTTATGTGAGGTCTGGATTTGACCTCCCCTGGAGTACTGGGTACTTCAGGTCACCTTTGACACAGAAGGACAAATTAAAAATTGAGCTGGTACAGACAGGGACTATTAGGATGATCTGATGTGCTATCCTATGGGCTCAAGTTGCAGTGACATGGATCCCACCAAGCACCTTAAATGTTAGAGAAATAAAATCATCTGACCCCAAGGGTCTCTTAATTGTTTCTCCATGGTTAGGGTCACTTCATGAACTGTGGCCACAGAAGATGGCTCCTTCATTACAAGCAGGAGGAATAGAGCATGGAAAAACAGTTGTCATTCACAGTATGTTTCCCATGGATGGTGGGGATTCTGACCACATGGGCCAAAAATATACTCCACTGGCTGCCAATAGAAGTGCTATTTCTTATGTTCACATTTTACCAAGGACATCAGCCCACAAAACACCTACTCCTCTTTTAGCTGCATAAGTGGCAGCTTTGCAATGACAGACAACTTAAAACAGAAGCTGTTTTGCTGGGGATTTCTGGCAGAAGTTTCATATTTTGAAAAAAAAAAAGTAAAATTCTCAGTGGCTTCCAGGTGGCAGAAGCCCTGTAAGATGCTGATTGCATTTCTGAATTGGTAAACCTACCTATGCAGTTTTTGTAAGATGCAGAGAGAGCTGTGCATGAGTAGGGCAATGAAGGGATTAATGGGAGTGGGGGGCATGCAGCGAACAGAGCTCTGTGCAAGGCAAAACCTTTCCTTTCAGAAAAACACCCTGCTAGGTGCCAACCGAGAGCACAAGAAGTCCCAGGCCCACTTGTGAGAAGCGAGGAAGGAGGTGGGAAGCAGGAGGAAGGTGTCTGGTTTTTTACTCTTCAGAGCACTTCCCAAGCAAGGGGAATCCTCCCCAATTCTTCATGCTTGGTTCCCCATGACACCTTGTCCCCAGCCCTGGCTGGCTGCAAGTGGCCAAGCCTGGACCCCAGAAAGTGTCAGGGTGTGAGATAACAGTTCAGCTGTGGCCAAACACCTCCCCAGCCTCTCTCCTCTCTCTCTTTTGAGATGTCCCTCGGTTGGTGTTCTGGCACCCTTATTGCTTCCCATGGTCTTGCTATGACTCAGGAGAGAGTGGTGAGTCCTCTCATCCTGAGAACGGGTGTTCAGGTGAAGAGTCTATCAAAAGGGAGCCCTTGTATCCAAAAGATAAGGCACAAAGATTTTGCAGGTGGTGGGGTTAAAATGATATCCCAGCAGATGAGCTGGGCTTAGTGGCAGTAGATTAATGAATAGCCATATTGCTTCCTTGTACTGGCCCTGGCTAGCGGATTAATATATTTGTTCCCTTTAAATCTTCAATGGAGAATAATCAGCTTAGTGTCCACACAGACGATACCAACAACACTTAC
>JAVSBS010015697.1:0-30930 GCA_033124195.1 Coracias cyanogaster | reverse complement strand
CCCAATAATCCATGGAAGTTGTAGTTCTCTTTAGCTGACTTAGGAAGACATTTCAAACAGTGGGTCAGTTTCCCACAGCCTTCTTTCAGTTTATGAAACTCCTGGGACAGCTCCTCCACAGCCAAAACACAGGCCCATATCAAGGAAGAGATACTTCCTTTGTATTGCTGGAGTTGGTTAGCCAATCCATTCGCTGTTTGTCCTTACCTGTTTTTTCAGGACACTACTACCAATGACTTGGCATATGATGGTGGTGCAATTCTGCCTCATGCATGATGTCCATTGGACTTCATCAGGATCTGTGGGTGACTGCTCATTGTTCAGATTGTTGTAAATCACTTTCAGCACAGCTAATTCCTTCAGTACTGAATACCTCTCTCCATGGTGGTCCACTTGCCTCTGTTACATGTAACATCTTCCTTGAAGGGGTACTTTTCCTTTACACCTGACAGGACTTGCCTCCAAGGGCTGGGGGCTCGTGCCTTTTTTCCAATTGCCTTGTCAACGCTCCATTCCCTAGACAGGGATCCCAGCTGCTTGGCCTCCTTCCCTTCTAGTTCTAAACCACCATCCCCATTACATCAGCATCAGAGAAGCCAGATGATAATGTGCTGGCCTGGATAATAGCTGAAATCCTGTCGTATTCCTCGCATCTCACTCAGGGACAGGGAGCAGGTGATCACCTCTGGCTCTTCCTCCTGTTCTCATGACGGCTCTGGTTCATCTTCACTCCTTACGACACAAACTGGGTTTCTTTGTGTATTTCTTTTATATTTCCTTTATATTTTGTTTTTTATATATTGTATTTCTTTTATATTTCTTTTTCTGGATAGGGGCAACTGATACCGGCACAGGCTGGTTGTCTGGCTCAGCTGCAGTGCCAGTTGGCCTATTTTTAGGTCAGAGACCTTCTTGTCCTCTTGAGGGCACTGGATAGTGCTGAAAAAGACTCAATAAGTGTGGGTGAGTCCCAAGCACATTGCAGTGATTTGTGTCTCCCGGGAATTGCCAGCTTGACAATGTACCTTTTCAAATACTTTATTAGTTTATCAGGATTCTACACTTGATCAGGGGTGAAATTCTGAAACATTGGAAGTGACCACTGGCCTAGGCACTTGCTCATACTCTCCCACTCACCCTGCCACTCATAACTATCCAGCCTTTGGGCAGATCAGTGGGTGATATTCATGGAAAAAACTGTTGTAACCCTAAAGAAGACTTGGTAGACTTTCAGATGACCAGGTTCAACCCAACACATATTGTCATGTCCTATGGCAAAAGCTTCCACTTCTAAACTTCATAGTGTTTTTTTGAGGCCTAAAGGCCTTCTAGAGGCATTAAGAATGTCCCCAGTGTAATCCTAGGGGTTACTGGACTTAGAAAAAGAATGTATACTGCCACTATGAGCTCTGACAACTCAAATATCCATCTTAAAGGGAACCCAAATAAAATCAAAAGTTAAATCAAACAGAATGACAGCCTGTTCTTAAGCTTCCTCTTGATTTTAGAAGGTATTGGCTGTTATAGCTTTTATTGACCATAACAATAGATAGTAATTTAAAGTCCATTCCTTATAAATCTCTGAGAACAATTTTGAAAGAATTCCAGAAAAAGAACAAGATGTTTTCCCTGCTTTAGAAATTTCTTTTGAATTTTTGCATGATGTTGTAGACACTTATCCTTAAAGGACTTAACATACAATATAGCTCTGAAAATAATAGGCAGGGGAATGTCAAGTTTATGTCAAGTTTCTTTCATTAGAGTTTGTTATTTTCAAAATTTCATTTGATGTGTATGAGACAAAAAGCCTTTGCATATTCTCACCAGTTTCAGCAAGATGATGCTATCAAGAAATTCAGTTGTTCTGTCTTCATCCATTGGCAGGACGCTTTTGGATTGGAGTATCATTCTGCTGTCTATCATAAATTTTTACATTATCAAATACAGTTTTCAGTTGACTAGAGCTTTGCACAACTTCATCTGTTTGGGCTGAAGTTTGTTTTGCTGAGATTTTACTCCAGGCCAATTATCTTGGAAAGTGCAAATGAAAATAATATGGTTATTTCTAAGAATGATATTAAAAAATATATGTGAGTATGTGCATGCAGACAGAGAAAGATCATTTATCTAAGAAGTTTTATATCTATTCTGTTGAAAAGATCAGATGTCTTGAAGAAGGGCAATGCCTTGTTTTGGCTCTTACTTATCTTGACATTTTGTTGCCTTGAAAATACAAAAGTAAGATAATTTTTCAGAGAGACCTATGTGATTTTAGCACTTATGAGTTTCATTGGCACAAGGTGGCCAAAAAATGACAAAAACTACTTCCCTGCCAGAGATCGTGTCTGCTTGTCAAATCTCCATCTGACCTCATCAAGTCAGACAATAGACCACACCAAACAAGGAATCCCTTCATAGTTTGTTCCCTTTGAAAAATACCCTTACAAAAGAGGTCAGTCTGATTTTACTTTTTAGGTTGGGTACCTGCTGAAACCTATTTGACTTGGGAGCAGGCTCTTATGCTGATTTTACTTCAAGAAAATATCGCTGTGGTAAAGTCGAACATTCAGCATTTACAATACGTCAGAACTAAGAATGCCAGGTAGCTTAATTTCTGCCCAACATACGTATGCATGTTTGCATGTTTGTAGCTTTTCACATTGTCCTGGTTTGAGTTAGAACCAAACTAATTCTATTCAGTGATTTTACTTTTCATCTGAGTCTCTTCTAACTAGCTGCACTTTCTGAAATTAGTAGCATGTTTCTGCAGACAGTGTCAGTTTCTAGCAGTGATAATGCTCCATGTTTAGAGTTACTATCAAGGATTGGTGTGCAGTCCAAGGTCACTGCTAACTCTTGTGTACCACTTTCACGGGTGCAGAAAGTGAAAGGCCATGCCTGCAGGGAGGAGTAGCCAGGACAGGTGACCCTAAACTGACCAACGAGGTAGTCCATCCCATATACATCATATTCAGTATAAAGCTGAGGGATCACGAGGGCCTCAACTGGCCTTCTTGCCTTCTGGACCCTTCCCCTCCCTTTGGCCTTTTTTCTTCTCTGCCCTGCCTTTGATCTCAATTTGTGTGTTCCTGAACCCAGCTCCTGAACTCAGTTCCCAGCAGCTGCTGAGCCCAGTCTGGGACTTTGCCAGTGCCTGCTCCACAGTCTCAGTGGTGACGGTGATGTAATGGCCATCAGGGGGAGGATGGGTTTGATACTAGTTTCATATATATTTGTATATATCCCATTTTATTTGTATTATCTTCATTAAAGCTGTTTTAGTTTTCTTTCCTAATCTAGAACTCTCTCTCTCATTTCCTTCCTCTCTTAGTTGGGAGGGGACGGGTGACATCCATAATATCTCTCTCCCTTACCCTCTTTATCTTCCTATATTTGGAGGAGGGGGGTGAAAAGGGATTAACAGAGAACATCCATTGTAGGTCTGGTAGACTGACCCTAAACCTCAACACACTTGATTATCCTGTCCTTTAAACTTCCATCTTATATGATGACTTTTATCACTTAGGGGGCA
Organism: Coracias cyanogaster; assembly: GCA_033124195.1. Taxonomy (NCBI): domain Eukaryota; kingdom Metazoa; phylum Chordata; class Aves; order Coraciiformes; family Coraciidae; genus Coracias; species Coracias cyanogaster. Next base: position 27,398 of record JAVSBS010015697.1, on the reverse strand, counting down.
AATAGTTCATCATTTTGATATCTTATTTATCTTTTAGTATTCAAAGTACAATATTCAAGTGCTGATCTGAATAAAAAGATATCCTTGACTCATCTTCTCTCTGTGAATTTCCAAAACCTTTAAATGAATTAATGCTTTTTTTTTTTTTTTTCAATTCCCTGATCATATACAGTGCACAAACTAGTTAAGTCTAAAACAAGATACTGAAAAAAACTTCTAGTTCATTCAGTGGCAAATTCTGAATCTGCATTCTACAGACTATGTCAATATGCACTAGCTCACACAATTGGAACTGAGAAACAGGGCTTGCATGCTGACACAACTAAAAAGAAAGTATAAATATAACCACTGATGCTCAGCACAATGGTGTCCAAGTGTTTCATTAATATCAGCATCCTGTGATGTGAGACTATAGCTCTATTATCATTTTACAGATGGGCAGTTGAAGCAAACTGATTTGGGGGCATGGGGTAAAATAAGATAAGGAGGCTCACATAAAGCAAAAATAAAATGGGAAATCATTTTCTAACAGGATGCTCATTGGGGATATGTGAGAACAGAGATTAATTTCTCTTTTAGTTTGAAGCAGTTTGATCAGATATAATTCCCTATCATTCTGAGAGGGACTGCACTCAGTCTTTCTTTCAGAGACTTCCCTTTTTCATAGGCAATTTTAGCAGTTATTTTATTAAAGAGAGACAGAAAAACTTGTATGTGCTGATGCACTATCGTCCTCTCTTGCAATGTGGATGACCTTGGTTCAAATCCACAGTCAGACAACGGACAGGACTGAACTTTGTTTTCTCACATCTTTTGTTAATGCTTCTTTGTAAAGAGCTTTAACTGTTCAAAGCAAATTATCATTGGCTATAGTTGTATTGGGAAAGCTGTCTACTACAGATCAGATGGCAGAATCTCAGGCTGGATATTCAGCAAAGCTTAGATGTATCTTGCTTGATTTCTGTGGGAGAAGTCAGGAAAATACTTAGTCCTCCAGCTTAGTATTCAACTATCTTCAGCACACGACCACTTTATTTTTTTTTTCTTACAGTTTTCTTTTTCATCAATACAACTTTCTACTCCAAAAACACAGGAGGAAAGAGTCCTGCGGGCAGCTTACCTTGGTGTATGTCTCTGATCAATTCCTTAATCCTTGCCTTTCCTGTGATGCTAAGCAAGGACCAAGGTAAATGATTGAATTTTTTTGTGTACAAATAAGACTTTTTAATAAATTGTAACAAAAGCTACTGATTTGAAGTTTTAAAGGTCTTGTCTTTTTTAATTTTTACTTTCTTTTAATCTAGTAGTCATGAAGGGTGAAGAGAAAAAGATTACACTTTATATTTACCTACATAACTGTTTGGCTCCAAAAAAAATTTGTCCAAGTTAAAAACAAAGCAAAGCAAAACAAAACTTAGGCTTCTTGTCAGTTTGCATTAATCACATGCACTAACCCATAGGTTTAAAAACTTTCAGTATTCTTATGGCAGTCATAACCTATTTTTCTTTTCTTAGTATGCTGCATCTTTTAAAAACATGGTTCATTTCCTTGTCATCTGGCTTTCTCCCATGTTGGAATTGCTCCCTGCTGTTAATTAGAGGTGACTACGATTTGATTAATCTCAAACATGTGTTACATATACACAGTATGGAAAACTGCATTTATATTTTTCTACTTAAAACATGTTTGAATATAATGGAAATAAGCCAAACATTTTTTAATGACTCAAGATCTAATATTATCACAATGAACAATATGGATATGATCAAAATAAGACACTCTAATCCATTTGAAGTGTTAAAAGTTCACAGAAATAGGCACTAATCATGTAGAGTATTTCTCAATATAATACAAAAAGGATTTCAAATAAATGAATGCATACCACCTGAGCATCATTGTTACGTGTAAATTTTAAGTTCTCCACCTCTCTCCATTTTCACAATTTTGTCTCAGTCCAACAATTTGCTTTTCCTAGTTTCACATTTTTGTCATGGTTCTCATGTAGACTTTTTTGAAGAGAGTACTCACATTTTTCAGACCTAAGAAGCTAGCAGTCAACAAGGGCTATAGCATGTCCATATTATTTTATAGAGACCTTGGTCTTGAAAGGTCTTTAATAACTAGACTACAAATCCAAGATCATTTATTAGGACAGGATTATCCATATGTTTAAATTAAATTTTGAAGTTAGTAATTATACAGTTACATAAGAAAAGTTCTGTATATATGGAAAGTTAAGCATATGAGTAAATGTTTTCTGGGCTTATGAGATCTGGGTTTAGAGATAACTCATAAACAGAAAAGTTTGGAATACTTTATGTCACATTACCATAAGTGCCTATGCATTTTGTGCAAATAAAAGTACTGTGAATATTAACAAAAGTTCTCTGAAATATTCCCTCAGGGTATTCAAAAGAGATTATTTAAAATAAATTAAATAAAATCTAACAATTTTAGTTTTTAAAAATGACAATTATTTAATTTGCTAGCTCCGTTGTTTTCATGTAGATCTTTGTTGTTATTATAATAATTATTATACAGCCTCCAGTGGTAAGTTAAATACAATTCTAATTAATTTTTCCTACAGCTGTATACAAATCAATAACTGTAAGCATCCCAAAGGAAAAACATGCTGCATGGCCCTAGAAGTTCCTAATTAATGCAAATAAGCTGACCTTTCTCTGACAACTATGAGTATTTTTTTACAATTTTGCCATTGAAATTGCTGTAATCAAAAATTCATACAGCAAAAATGGAGCCATTATTAGTTGTAAATAACTATTCACTAGAAGATGTGTTGTACATTTACCACAGTGAACAAATGTTATGGTTTTGGGAAACAGTTTGTGTTTTGTTGAATAAGGCCTTCAAAGAAAATATGAATACTTTCTTTACTTAAAAAAAAAGCCAACTATTTTTTATATCTGTGAAATATTCTAGTTTTAATTGTCCTTTTTTTTTTTATTGTGTGAAAGACAAATACCTTCAAACCTTAAATTATTACTTTCTAACAACAACATCTTGTTTGCAAGACAATAAACCTGAAATAAAAAGATTACAGTCAAAAATAATAAAAAAAACACCAGCATGATTCTGGGTTTAAAAGGGGTAATATGTTTATGAAAACATAGTATTTTTTATGCAATGATCTAATAAAACTGTGAATGAATACAACAGATAGGAAACAATGAGCTACTATAGTACTACTGCATTTAGTAGTTCTTTCTCTTAAATACTTTTCAGTCAGTGCTGGAAAAATTAAATTATACATGAAAGCTATAGCATATTTTCAACATCTGTATTAAAATAAGTCTATAAAGGTTTAGGAGTAATTGAAATTTGAAGCACTTTAAGGAGATCATTCTAGTTTCTACAAAATATTCAAAATACCTTTGAAAAGGCTATTTAGAAAATATTTGAATAAATAGTACTTTTGTTAAACATGTTAATTACAGATGCATGTTGACCTCAGAAAAAGCAACAGGATCAAAAAGAAATTAAGAAACAGTGAAATGTTTTGGTTTATCATTTCTAGTCAGCAAATACTTGAAATACATATGGCTGGAAAGTACCAGCCTCAACTGAAAAATATACTAATTAATATGCTTTAAAGTCTCCTTGTTTTGAAAACAGAAGTTATTGAATTCTTAGAAGTAATTTCACTGGAATTATTAGTTCTCTTTGTCCTATTTTCATGTATTTCAATAACTAAGTTTCTGATTTAATGTTTTCAATGCTCACAGATCATAATATCAACTAATGCCATGTTTGTGTAATACGTGTCATAAGTTAAACGAACAGTCCTTTCTTGATGACATTTCCTCAAGGCCTCTACTTTCATACCTGTAATTCTTTCATGTTCAGAATGAATCCCTGCTACATCTCACTCAATATTGATCTTCAAGGCATTTCTCCCAATCCTTTCCCCAGTGTGGTCACTGAACAGTATAAAAGTTCAATAGGAAGATCAGCTGCTCATCCACTTTTTGCTAAAGCAATTTGTATTATGGATTTATTTTAGCAGTCTACAGTGGCAGTTGCTGTTTTTACTATTTAAATGCTTTGATTATCTGACCTTGCTTACTTTATCTTTTTAAGTGTTGTGCATGGGCTTTAAAGTTGATCAATAAATGGGGATTCCTCCACCACATTATGTTGAAATCAATTCCGATGCAGGCTATTTGTATTTCACTCTTATGTGCCCATGTGTCTTTCTGAATTCTCTTTTCTTAATAATTTTGCCTGCCACTGCAAATGCTTATTGTCAGGTAGATTTCCACTGTAATCTGTTCACTTTTTCCCAGTGGTAACTATAGTATCTGGGAAGACATAAATATATAGGATCATATCCCATACATGGACAGTCATCTTCTATATTACTGTTATTTTTAATTTATCTGTTTTAGAATTTGTGTCCTTGGTACTGTGAAAGTCAATAAACAAATTTTCACTTACTTCTGATCTTCATTTTTGGCATAATATTTAGAAAACAAAGGGTTCATGGACTTCTTCACTATAGCTTTATAGTTTCATGTTTATAGTTTTATATTTATAGTTTTATGTCCTCTACATTAAAATCAAAGTAAATATCATTTAATGATATTGAATGAAGCTTATTAAAATATTTCAGATTTTCAGCTTGTCTTAGAGAAACAGAAAAAGCAATGGAGCCAACCAGCCTTGAGTTATGTCGTGGTAAACCTGAATTCTACAATCAAGTTCGAGAATGAGAACTAGCGCTGAACTCATGCAGTGTAAAAAGTTACACCCTCTTAGAAACATTTTGTTATATATGTTATCTAATTTATTTAATATAGATAAACATTTAAAAGTTTTAATGTTTTTTAACTTCTTACATACCTTAAAGTTTACCTTGCTTACTTCATAATGAAAAGGTTATCACAGCTGTCAGAAGCCTTACCATGGATATGTCATACTAGAAAAGGAAAAAGAAACTAAATATAAAATCTAAAAATGCAGTTAACATGCTACTCACAGAGTTCTGAGCACTTGGGGCATTATCTACCTAGAACATAAAACTTACTGAATCACTACTTTGATCTTGTTTAAACATCTCCACAAATGTTCAGAAAAGGGAATACCATTTCCCCTTTCTTTAATTAAATCACACACCCGCACAAACATTCCTTTAGATTTCCATTTCATTAATCTGAATTAAAATACACTCACATGACTGATTTCATTTAATGCTTACATCAAAATTCACTACTTCTAAAATAAAGCATCGCAATTACAAAATAAAATCATGAGTGATACTTAAAATTTAAACACTTTTCTTCTTGAATCTTGTAAACTTGTGAACAGATTTTCATATGTTTATAGGGTAATTGGTTTTGTGAATCTGATGATATTCATACGTAGGACTAAGGCCTAGAATGCCATTAAGATTGGATACTAATTTACTCAGCTTGGTAGCTGATTAAATATATTATTTTTCCATTAAAATTTACTCTATTCTACTTGTGAGCTGAGTACATGTATTCTTTTCCCATTAAAATAAAGCCCTTACCTCCTCATTCAAGTTTTCTATTTCTTCAGCTGATTGAGACTATTTCTGCTTTTTCCAGGTTATTCTATGTTCAGTTGGCACTAGGGCTGTGAGAATCTACTATTCTTCCTCTTTCTTTCATGCTTTTCTTGAATTTTTAAGAAGAAAATAGGAATTATTCAATCAGAAGTATGACAATGATAAACCTCTTGTAATGGCTAGGAGCATTTCTGCCTCATATATAGCTCTGTATTATACACATCATGATGTCTCTGATGAGAGAGGAAGAACAAAAGGGGAAGTGACCAAAAATATCTTAAACATTTATATAATTAGAAGATGTTAATATTAACATAATTTAGAGATGACAGAGGTTTAAGTCATATTAGCACCAGTGATGATGGTGGTGAACATTTGGCCTCTTTTGTGAGCCTCATTATTAAACTTATGTCAAAAGTATAGTCCAATTGAAAGTAAGCAGATAAACTAATAACAAACAGTCACTAAATGAAGAAAAACTGACCAGGATTTTCATTGGTGACCATGAATATACATGAATGAGAAATGGCTTAGCCATCTAGTGTAGAAAGTAACCCATACTGAGAAAAGCAAAAAATATGCAACGGTTCCTTACACAATGGCCCAATGTCATTTTTGTTCTTTTCTGGAAATGAATAATTTCAGAATGCAAAATAATTGTTTCTATGATTTTCATATTTAAGACTTCGGTTTCTAGATATGTATTTTTTAGATTGATTAGCTATTCTGCAGAAATCCTGCCCTCTCAGTATTTTTATAAATAATTTTAGTTAATGTAGGATGTCACTCCTGAAAAAGGAGCAGTTTTTACTGAAAAGTCATTTCAGATTTTCAAGGAAGAGTTCTGTCTGAAATTCCACTAAATAATAAAAGCATCTATTTCATTGTGGGGAAAATTCCTTTAAGCATTTCTGGAATTTGTGGGTGTAAGGAGGAGAGTTGCTTTTGACACAATATTAGCCACTTAAAAAATACAAATGAAAATTCAAAGGAAGATAAGAATTACTAGAAGGTATTATACAATAGCTTCTAGTATATGGTAGGGGAAGGGTTCAACTTATGCAATACTTACATCATTTGTGAAGTTTTTTCATTTTATTGTGGCAGCAGAGGGGAAATTTAGAAGAATTCACTGCACCAAATATTATACATTTCTGCAGAGTACAGCTTAAAAGAGACACGTCCATACTGTTTCCCTCAGGTGGGTAAATGTTAAGAGAGAAGAATCCAAGTTTCATGATGCAGCAGCACAAAGCTGGGAAGTGAAAATTATGTTGCAGCAGAGTCCTGAAAATATGACTGTAAAAGTTAATCAATAAAATGTCTATTCCTGTCTATTCACTAGAGGCCCCAGCTGCATAACTTCACACAATCGATACTACAAATTATTACGATTTCCAGGTTCCCACTGGACCTTCCAAACAAATCTTTCAAGTGTAACAGGCTTATACTGGGGGGGGAGTTGGAGTTGTGGTGTTACCTTAGATTTCTTTCATCCAAGATAAGTATATAATAAGATAAATGTACTACAGAAAAAGCTTGTGACTTCTAAAAACTTTCAGTTGTTTCCCTCTGAAGTACATGTATATTGTGCATCCTGTGAAATTAGCATAAAATATTTTTATTTTATTTTATATAAAAATATTTTTATTCTGGTAAACTAATGAATATAATGGACCTTTTATTATTTTTTAATTCCTAGTCAACCATTTCCTTTTTTCATCACTTCCAAGAAAAATAACTTAATGTAAAATTTCACAATAAGGAAATAAAAACATACAGAAATGGACATTCCCCCTCAAAGACCCCACAACAGCTATAGTAGAATATCAGCTCTCCATGCCATTTTCACTGACAAATTTGTTCTGTGCTACATTTTTCTTTGTATGGACCTATGCTCTGGCCTTGCTACCAGCTGCATCGGACAGATTCACTAGGTAAAGTCCAGGACTGTATGACTTTGAATAAGTCAGCCCCAAAAGGATGCTACATTACAACACATGCAGTACCCTTCAGAGTGACTGAACATAACCCTTACGACATTCCCTGTCTCAGAAGACACAAGGGATAGAGATTCATGGTTCTTTCTGTCTCCCAAGGATCAGAACAGAGCAGATACTAGCTGGCACAGCATGACTGTTCTCAGGTGCACAGTAAGATGTTCTTTTAAAGGGGTATTTCAATGTTTAAAATACCCAAATTTTGTTCCGTTTTTAGCTTTATTAGTTCACCTTTATTAAAACCATTATTTTAAATCTACAGTTTTAATTTTCTAGATTCAACAAATACTTTGCTGACTGTGAAACTGCAGTATTTAGTCAGAGTACTACTAAAAAACAACACTATCACAGATTTAAGGTAAAATCTTAACCCAAGAGTCAATAAAAATTATTTTGATAGTCCGCTGAGCTAAGAAAAGATTCTCCTAAATCAAAGTTTATTAGAATTATATACTCAAGTGACAAACTTCCAAAGTCACTGAATAAACTTGGAAAACAGGACATAAAAATTTCAGTTAGTTAATAATTTTTGCAGGTTAACAGATTCATTCAAGTTTTATTTGATCACACAAAATATAATATAAAATTATTTCAAAATTACCTCTTAAAATCTTCTACTGTTTATCATTTGGCTTTCTATTTCAACATTAGTGAAATCCATTTCACTAAACTTTTGCAAAATTCCTGCTCTCTCAAAAGCTGTATTTCATCATAGAGTCTATCAGTAGCAGCTGGGAATTTCAATCCAACTACTGCCACTATATCACACTAAGTTACCACAACTGGTAGCCCTAGAAGTTTATAACCTTTTTACGTTCAGAGATGTATCTACAAGAATTGGCATAACATGGCATTTGGGAAACTAAGGAATCACTTGAAATGGTTAAGAAAGCCCACTATGGCAAAACTTTCAAGACAGGTTAGAGTAAATCAGTGATACTACTATCCCTGGAGAAGTACTAGCAATGTCTTTAGATCTATAACTACAGATTGAAAACCAACAAACTATTTTATTTAAAGAAATTAAGCCACATTACTGAAGACAATGTTTTTTCCATTAAGATTTTCCCAGTCTTCAGCAGAAAAATTACCTTAAAACATTACAGCTACAGAAAGAATGCAGTTCCAGTCTAAAAGTCATTTACACAGAGCATACATTTTATCATATTTTTATTTTAGACACACGATGTTTATTGCATCTGAAGTTAGAAATTTTTTGAGATAGTGTTTGATGCTTGCCACAAATCAGAGATAACACATTTAGCTTTAAATGTTCAGTTTACCACTGAATGATAAGTGGTTGCTTAGTATAACATAACCTTGGTAAGAAGAGAGTAAGTGTTTGCATGAAAAAATAATCAAATGAAGTAATTTTTACCTTATTCAAAATCTTGAAAAATCTAACTAACTAATCGGTTTGTGGCTCGATATTAAAACACAGTCAATGTTAAGCTAACAAAAGCTAAATGTTGAACATTGACACTTTTTAATTAAATCCTGAGAGTTAGGATTCAGTCTGACACTAAATTTGACTGATGAGAGCAGAAGTACTTTTTTCAGTGTAAACTTACCTATACAGTATGCATTTTTTTGTTTGTTTATGTTAACAACCTCATATGTGCTTTGCTGTTGTGAATAAAAGTTCAAACACAAATTTCCTTTAATTTGGTAGCGTCTTGCTTAGAGGCAGCTTCTTTAACAAAAAAGAAAAACAATAAGACCCATATGTAACCTTTGGTCTCTAAAAAGGAGAAGATGGGAATACCATTAATAGACAGGTAATAAAAAATTAAACATACTATTCTACTTCAACACTACAGAACCTTTTTTAATTTTTTACTATTAATAGTATTTTTTAACATTCAATTTTTTCAAGCATACATTAATCAATCATTTAGATGTAGTAGTTTATTAAATAGAGTTATAGAACACATTTATATTATATTACATCTTACCTGAGAGAAACGATTAATACGGTACATATTATAGAGATTTACTGTTGACTTTAATATCTTCTGTTTCTCAAATACTGAAAAAGCAGTAACTCACTCGTAATAATTAATTTTGTCTTCAGAAGTTATAATACATTCTCTCAGGGTCTTCAGCTCTGTGATTTTCTACTGTTCTGTTCTTGGTGAACTGTTTCTGCTATTTGCTCACTTAGCTGCTCTTGAGTTGCTTTCAAGCTGGATCCCATTAGAAGAACTTTTTCATCTTGACTGGCAAGTTTTTGCACTGAAAAATGATTGGGGGAAAAAAAAAAAAGCAAGCATTACATTTTAAACCCAAGCTGAGTGATATTTTCGTTTTAAATGTAATGCAGTGCAACCCTCTGTAAGAGCTGGGCAAATACTGTTTTCCAGAGAAGCCTACCATTCCTTTTCCAAATCCTGAGAAGAAAATATACCATAAATATATTAACAGCTGACTTAAGCCTCATTCATTTTATTCCAATAAACTTAAATAAAGAAACTTGGATTCGATATTCTGCAATATTTAAACTGCTACCAGATCTTACTGTATATATATGCATTCTGCATTTAGTTCATTCTAAAGCAAACACCTATTGCCTTTATATTTTTGCAATGCAAGTAAATCTAGAATTCAAAATCACAGTTTTGAAAAGATAGCAGCTTTTCTACCATTTCACAATCATAACATACACAATTCAAACTCAAAGTCTTCAATTTCATTACGATTTTTCATGAATTACAGAGCACATACATAGTAAAAATCTATTCTTTTCCAAGGTCATCCAATAGATGGCAATCTTTCCTTAGACCAAAAGAAACCACAGCTGTACACTGCCAGCTCTCTCAGAAAAATAAGTGATTTAAGACAAAGACATTTTTCCTTTGTTCTTTGTTGACCATTTTCCTAAAAGATATATGTACATGGTTTTTAATTTAAATATTGACCCTTAGTATGTGCATGGATGTGTTTGTGAGGGTGTGCACATGTATGTGTATCTGCACAGACAGAAATCCATACACATGTGTTTGTTTTTATACTCTTTCATAAATATATGGCTTCAGGCATATAGGCACATATAGTTACCAGGTTTATGATATCGTGAAATGAAACTCGTCATTAAAACAAGTGCTTCACAACAAGCATTTTGTAGCACACATTCCCTTCATTGTGTGGAATTCAAATGTTTTTGAAATTTGGCACCAGAAATTTTAAGAAATGAGGAAACTTTTAGTGATTTCAATTCATTAAGTATCATAACAGAGGAGTTCACATAAGAATAAATAAAAAAGTCTTTTTTTCAATGTGCTATAGTATAATATTAAAGACTGGTAAGTACACGAGGTTTCAATGAAGTCGGAAAAGAGTATTTTCCAGGCTTAGATGGATAGAATCCTTTAAAGGAAAACATTTGTGCTCTGTTAACATGAATCTGCATTTATTGTCTTTAATGTCCTACAATGTTCACCACATGCGCAGGATGTAAATTCAGTGAATATATCTATCTCTATGCATTCAGAATATGCAGAAGATAATTTCTTTACATAAAAAAAATGCTTTGTTCTTTTCTCATTGATAGTAACAGAACCCCACTTCTCGTAAAACACAAGTCATTATTTCAGAAAGAAAATAGTACTGTATATAAATTGTTTACTTTTTGTGTCTCAGGAAGGTACACAGATAATATTACCAGCTAAATGCTTAATAAACAGCACATATCACTTAAAGCTCATCTTTGCTGAGCATCAAGCAAATCTGAATCTCTGTGAACTAACGAGTTATTAATGGTCACACCTGTTAAAGAAAAAAGAGAGTATAATCTAATAAACAACTTATAAAAGGTTATCATTCACAACTGAAAAATGAGTGATTTTGGTGTAGACAAGCCTAACTTACCATCATTTAACAATAAATATATAACAAAATTTAATTTGTTGCTGCATTTTGGACCCATTTCTGCAATACATTTGTGCGTAACTTTCCCATAGTAGATGGTCTCAATGAAATAAATATGAATACTCACCTAAATAAAGTTAATTACATATGCACATCTAGTATTCAATTTAAGTTTGAAATCAAAAGGAGGATAAATATTTTGCATGTTATACCTCTTCCATTTAAAGTTTTTAAGCTGGTGGGTTTTTTTTAATGTAGAAGATAACCCTTTGTATGTAAAAGTTTATTAAATTTCAGGATTTACTAAGTCACTGCCAGTTTTATTTGAAATAACATTGTCTCTATTATCCAGAAATAGATATTTAACAATGCTTTAGAAGTTCTTAGAAGTAGTTTACAGGTGTGATCTGTTGCCTGGAGATGGGAATCTCTTCCGAATTGTATTTTATCAGTTTTGATTTGTAAATAGATCCAAGAATCCATATTTCGTAATTGGCATAGTTATTTAAACATATAAAAGGTTATTTTGTCCCTATTTTCAATAGGTTTTTTTAACTCACAACATCCTGGTAAAAAAGGGTTAAATTATTTTAAGTTTACCTATGCCTTGGACTTGAGCCTTGGTTGATCCCAAGCCAGAGGGCTAGCAGCTGCATGCTTTATTTACAATCCCTTTGTCAGACTTACAACTGCCCCAGGCTATAACATAGTGTACCTAATGTTCAAACTGGCAGGTAATCTTATGTCAAACATACTTCTTTGATTTAAAGTGATCAATAGATTCTTGTAAAGAGGTAATTTCTCTGATGTTTCCACCTTGCCTTTCTTACAGGTGATTCACACAAAAGCCTGCTTATATGATGTACGAACAATAAACAGAAAGCTATAATCATGTTTTTTCAGATGTTTCCGGTGCACAACGATTTCGGATCAATACCCTGTGTAATACAATTATCTGCAATGATCTGGTTGTATTGAAAAAGAATTTGCAGCAGACCTCTAGGGGGTTTTATCCAGAAACACGTATCTAGCAATGTTGTGAATAGTGGAAGAGAAAATTAAGGGGTTGACACAGGCTGTCTATTATGCTCCAAATGACTTCATTAATATTTTATTTGGTAAAAGTAGTATATTTCAGGCTCTACCATACCATGATTTGAAAATATTAATAATGCAATTTCCTTGTTGTTTTTGCTTATTTTGAAAACTAGTTTTAGCACAGATGTTCAGTGTAAAAGCTAAAATTACGAACCAAAAATTATTTAAAGCAGTTTATTCTCAATAATTGAATGATTTCCTGTTTTTTGTAATTGTATTTTGCTTTGGTGGACATGATTTTCTTGAAAAAATCTATAGTGATTAGTGTGCTACTGCTAAAGCTGCTAACTTATCTATACTGGGAATTAATCATATTGGTTTTAAATGTCACCTAAAATATTAACAATGATATCAAACTTGCTCAGTTCAAATTACACTTTGCATTGCCAGTGAATGAGCAGGTGTTCTGGGACAGAAATAAGTGTTTTACTAAAGTAAAGCAAAGATTACAGAACAGAAATGGAAATTAAAGAAAAAAAACAACAAACCAAAACCAAAACAGTTTCATTTATTTAGTTTAGATGAAGTCATTGTTTATAGCTGTAAATTTACCATAAAAGAGAACAAGAAATCTTTTATATTCATTTGATTACAACAATTATGTGCCCATACAATCGAAAATTCTATTCCATGTACTGTACCAAATTCACATTTCTGTAATATTACCTGTCTTTCATCACTGCTTATGCACATCCTGCAGTTACTGATTTAGCTGCTGAATCTCACTTCTCAGTATGGTGGTTTCTGTCTCTGTCTGATTCTTTTCTTTCTGTGTGTCCTGGATACTGGCTTTCAGTTTCTTGACCACACTATCAAGGTGCTCCACCTCAGCCAGTTTTCCTTTGATACTTTCCCTTGCCTGCAGGAAATCAGCTTCCGACTTTCTCAGAAGGTCATCTCTTTTGCGTATTGCCTGTGAAGACAAAAAGCATTCCAATAGTGCCTTTTATGATGTACTTTTTATACTACATCCTGCTATTTTGAGCTATAGGATATGTGAGATTATACGGCACCTCATTAGCAACTGGGTCAAGTACCCACATCTCCTCTAGGATCAAAAAGTTAGAAGGACTTTAATTTAAAAATCTGTTGAAAAAAAGATTCAGTATTACAATAAATACATCATTAATCAATACTTATAAGTTCAAAGGCAAGAAGAAATATTCCACATAATTCTGAGAGAAAAGTGGGAAATGCAGTTTGATCTAAATGAATGCTTCTCATTTTTTTTTTAAAAAAAAAAGGGGAAAAGATTTTATGAATAAAAAAAAAAGGAGGGGGGATATTTAACTTCTTGGTGCCAACTGCTACAGAGCTCTTTCATTTGGTGCTCAGGAAAATGCTGTAGGTTAATGTGGCCATAGGGATATCTCAAAGCCAAAGGAAAAAAGCTATGATGCTACTTTTTTTTTTTCCTCATTGTTTGAAATTCTTATTTGTGTAAAATCACAGTACTTGGACTCTGTTTTGTTATTCTTTGAAGATGCCACACACAACTCGGACTTTGGATTTAAAAGAGTTATGTTCCATAAGATATAGTGCCATGGTTTAATTTTTTTTTCCAGTGGAGTTCTTAAGTGCATATTGCAACTTTATATATATAAGTTTATATCAATCACTATTGAGTATTCATGAATGACTGTGCTTTATTGGCTTGATGCCACACCTTGATTCTCTATCCTACTCCATCATGTTTCTTTTAATCTGAATATTTAGTACTCTTTCATGTCTTAATTACAGCAAATTGCACACAGTTGGCACCATTTCTCGAAATTAATCCCAGAGTACTTTGTTTCTGTCAAGCACAGTCAAAGCCTTAGAGAATAACAGTAAATGTTATTGCAGATCTAAATTTAAATGACTGTCTATGTATTTAACTTAAGCCTTTAATTATTCGTGCTGTACTAGTTTTGGTTCAAATGTTAAACATTCTTTGTTGAGAATGTAAAATTGTTTCAGACAGCTTGAAACCAGTGATATTAACATGACAACAATTATTTATATTAACATATTTTTTCAGGTGTGTAAAACTTAATAGACAGCATATAGTATCCTACCACAGTAGTATGTTTCCATTTGTTTCTGTTTATTCAGTAAATAATAAAAAGGTTCTGATTATGAGAAAGAGATTGTTGGGGGTTAATTCCTTTCTGTTGTCTTTTTGATGTTGTTTAATAAAATAAAAGAAAAATTAAAAGAAATTAAACAGCCAACACTTCTTCCTCATTAGTTAATTTCCAAACTGCCTGCAGACAGCCTCTACCTTGTATATCTTTTTCTGAAACCCACTCAGAATATTACAGGGATGTTAATTTTTATTATTTTCAGTATGCTAGTAAAAAAAAAGTGAAAAGGACAGAAACAATTAGAGTATCCTAAATGCTGTCATTGCTAATTAAAATTACGTATTTGGCTAAGTTTCCAAGTAAGTGCAAATTATTTCTGCTCATTGTGTAGTTTAGTGCTACAGTTATTATGTTCTTAATAAATCCCAGACCTTTTCACCTTAGGAATATTTTTTGTGCTGTAAGCCTTCACAGAGAAAGGACGAAGAGTAAATAAAACTCCTAGGCCTATGAACCTTTTATCTCAAGAAAAAATACAACAAGGTAGACTTCTAACATTAAAAATGAGTATGGATGGAACTTGCAGTTAAAACTGGCAAATGCATTTATAAAAATATCTACAAACTTAACAGAAGAAGTCATATTACTGTATTCATTTTATTTTTATCACTATGCATTTTGACAACATTGCTAACACAAACTCTAATGTATATTGGATTTAGAGACAAACACCAGAGGAATATATACTTACAGAATTCATGATAAAGTTTTTTTTTCTCTAGAATTCCCAACAAACGTGTATGAAGCAGTGCGTGCCCAGCTCCTTCACATTCTATTTCGCAATATGATTTCTAAAGAGATAGCTGGTTTGCTCGTTCTCATAGCAAAAGCATACCTGATCTTTTAGACTATAAAGTTTCTTGGCATCTGTATGGTCTCTTTCAAGCTGTGTTATCTGCTGTTCTAGCTGAGCAAATTCCACTTTGTGTTTCTGCTGGGAAGCTATTACATCCAGATGCAGTGACTGTAAGGTCTTGTCTAGTTTTTCAATTTCAAGAACAGATTTTGTTTTAATATTTTTTTTCTGTTGGTCAAATATATTAGCAGCTTCAGATTTTTGTTCCTGTGTGATCTGCTTACATTCTTCAACTCTGGAGGATTTTTCATAGTATGGATTTATCAGCATCACAAGCTAATGTTTTAAATCAGAAATTACTGTACATTATACTAGATGTCCTGATTCCATTATCTATCATTTAAGAAATGTAAATTATAGCTCCATTTCCAGATTTCAAATGCTGAACATGCTGCTAATTGTGATTTGTATTTTATTTTCAGTGAACAGAAATATTTGAAAGTATTTATTAAATTATAATTTATAATTATATAATTTAAATTGTAATTATAAATAAATGGTGGTATTATTCTAACTCCAAAAAGTCTATATAACCACTTGATGAATTTTATTGAATTCTGGTTGATCTAGTTAATTTCTATGATTCTGCAATACATATACTTACCTTTTCTAAAGATATAAGTGCATAAAACTTGACATGATATGTCCACAATTGGATCAGTATCTGCCAAATCAGACTGAAGTTGAAATATGACAATCTCTTTTCAAAAAGAAGACATATTCTGATAAGTATGATGCATAAGATAAAGCATTAATTAATATGGTTTAAAATTATAATGCAGTCTTCTGGTTTCAAAAAACAAAGAAAAACTCCCACCTTATTTTAAAGACAGACAATTTTGTCCGTGAGCTTTTGAATTTTCAGACATAATGTTTGTAGTAGTCTTTGGGAATTCCTGTTTCTTATGTCTTTTTTATGATCCTTCTGTGGTAAAGGCAGCTCTTTTGTCAGCTGGTCAATTGTTTTCAAATATGTCGTGTTACTTGTGTTTATTTTAATCTAGGTATTTGTGAGTTCAGTTATAAGGGTGTCAATGTTTTTCATCTTCAGTGGTCTGATAGTTAATGTCCAGTCAACATCATATAATAGCACAATATAAAAAAAACTATGTACATCAGAGAGAATAGAACCTTCAAATAAGCACACATACAAGCACAGTTGCAGGTATTTCATTGTCATGTTTAACCTTGCTCCTAATCAAACTCTTCTGTTACTAGAGAGGTAAATAAGACTTTGAGAACCCCAGCTGTTGGGTTTCTCAGATAAGAAGTAATTTTTATTTCTTTAAATGTTCAGTGATTAAATATTTAGAAGCACTGGCTTGCTTTATTATTCTGCTTTTTGTAATATTGATACTACTTTTCTTTAAAATAAGTGTCCTGTTACACTATACTAAAAGCCAAAATTTTAACCAAATGTTATACCTCTTCTAAAAGATTGCCATTTCACAACTTCATAGTTAGGACTGTGATCCTGCTAAAAAAGAGGACATTAAAGGAAACTCGACCAGCCATCAAATTAGCTGTCCTAGCCAGCTAATTTGTATGCAATTTAGAGAACATAAGTTTAAAGACTATCAGAAATGACTCTCAGATTGTTTTCCTAAGTTCGGTCATTGAGGATTTTTTGGAGAAAGGATGGACAACTTTCCTATGGGAGACCTCTTCAGATCTGTTTTTTATGACCTCTTACTAAGACAAATACCACCTCAAGCCTCTTCTGGGATCAACTGTTTTCTAGGCAGCAGCTCAGCTATTCCTCCAGAAAACTATGTGGCAAATGTCCCCCAACAAGCTTTTTTTTTTTTTTTTTTTTTTTTGAGAAAGATAAGTTTCAAGTTATTGGCTCATTTCTTTGAGATGCCATTTCTTTCAGTTCTTTTAACATCTAACTCACTGAATTCCCTTTGTTGAAAGAATACAGAAAGCTATGTGACAGCATTTAAAAAAATAAATTTTAAAACAAATGCCCATTTTTTGTTTATTCTTCAGAAGTGAAAACTTGTTAGGATCTAAGACAGCATATGGTATTCATTTATCCCCGAAGGTTGTTTGACTTGCTTTTCATAGCCTAAAAAAATGACCCCAAGCCCCCCCAGACACGTTCTTGAGTTTTTAAAAGATGTCCAGTTATGTCTACTAAGTGTAAAATAAGGTTCTTCATACTCAAAATCACAAATGAATATTTTTAGGTTAAGAATGGCAGTTTTACCTGTTCTACGCAGAACAAAGAATCTCATAATGTATTTCTTCTGTCCTATAGCTTCTCATCTAGCCGACGTTTATTATTTAGAATTACACTTAATTTAGAAGTAAATACTCCAGGCATAGAAGAAGCTACTCTGCCCCCTGATAGGCTGGTCTGGTATTCAGTAACATGCACAGTTAAAAGAAAATGCCTTCAGATACAAATTTTTCTAGCTTGCTTTCTTAACCTCATCATTGAAACTGTCTTCTGTTAGATTAAAAGGACTTCTAGTATCATTAATTTTCTACTTCTGTCATCGTTAAAGATTGTGTAAAAATAAACTCTTCTTACATTTTTGAAAAGATAAATGGACTCAGATTTTCCTGTGTCTCACTGTGAGTCAGCTTTCAGGCCTCAGATCTTTCTACTAACAGGCAACTACTAAATAACAACACTGAAGTAACAGCATCCTCTATATTTATGCAAAGGTGGTAACATCTTTGTAACTATTAAAAATTTTCATAGTTATAGATCAAAAACCTTGCCAGCGCTGTATCCTAATGAAAGTACATACTAAGTACATCCAGCATTACTCCTACATCCTTTTTACTATCATTTTCTAAAACTGGCCTTTCAGCCTGTAAGCATCATATTTTTTGAGAACTCAGTCCAAACTCACAAAACTCTGCAGTTTGAAAAAGAAAAAGTGGCTCAAACATATCCACCTTTCTGTAAGATTTAAATCAGTCAGCAAAGAAAAACAAAATTTGACATTTATCACCTAAGCATTTTTGTTTCATCTACATACTTCATCAGCAATAATTTTGTCTTCTTCCAGGCCACTGACAATGCACAAAACCAGATTCTTTTGCAACTTTACTACAAATGCTCATTTAGATTATATTTGCAAATTTATAACATTTGATAGCTCAGCTCACTGTTACTGTATTTGATGCATCCCAGACTGACTATGCATAGTCAAAAAAAGGTCTTCTTGATGGGCTGAAGAGAATTTTTCTTGCTCTTTCTCACTGGAAGTCCTTCAAACGTATGGTGATGAATCCTCACATCCCCACAAAACTGTATGGAGATTTTTCTGACAGATATTTTTGTCTGCTTGTTGCTTTCCTCACACAGATGCTTCCTTCAGACTTACCTGAAGTATGAAAAACATTGTCCCACATGGATGGACAACTAGTTAGAACACAATTAACCTGAATGCCTGAATGTACTTCTGATAGTTTTTTGGTGATGATCTGACAAGGTGTCAGCTGCTTGACAAGCACCCTTCCTGAACAAAAGCTCTTATCTAGAGAGTATTTCATTAAACTTGATTTTGACAAAAAACACAAAATAAAGTTTGGATCACATATGGAAGATGATCCAGCTGAAAAATGCCCCTGCTTTTTTTCCCCCTCTGATAAGTCCAAGTAAACTCATTGATCTTGTTTATCCTGTGGCTGCACAAACAGCAATGTCTGAACAGCACATAGAAGAAGCTCAAGAAAAATTATGCAAGGGAGATGAAGACAGGTTTGCCTGAGACATAACTGCCGCCTGGGTACTCAGAAAACTACAGCCCTATTTAGCTTCTCTTCAAACACAAACTAAATATGTTTTAATATTTGCAGCCATCTATCATGATGGATCTTATCTTCCTTCTCAATTAACAAAGGAGTATCAGAGCTTGGGGTTTTTTCTCCTGAGTTAATAATATTTTCAGAATCCTGAGATCTTTTTTTCTGTATATTTAGCTATAGTCATCAGCTGTTTGAAGTATTCTGTCTCCTGTCATTAATTTCTATGCTTTTCCTCTCTAACCAGGGTGCCTTCTAAATTAATAAACCTGTCTTTTGTGATTGTAGGAGTGTGAATTTGGGGCACATAATAGTTTCCTAAAACAATTTCCACTTACTATTTACAGTACTGGTCAGTCTGTATCCCCAGAGAATCCAATGACCAGACAGAAAATAGTGAGGGGTGGGGGTAAGTAATTCTGCTTTCCAAATGATTATAAAAAATACCTAATAAATAATTATTATGTTAAACATATTTTATGCTGTACACACAAACAAAAGTAAAGGTAAAAATGGTCTGTAATATTTCAGTTTGTGGTGTCATAGAAAAAAAGAAAGGAAACAAGAAAACAAAAAGCTAAATGCTGTCAGATATTTTCTGAAAGCAAAGTCAAGACACTTATTATTTTGCTTACTATTTTCTATTGCGTGGGAGCATCTGTGGTTACTATGCAAGGTGTAAATCTGGTAAAGCTTTAGTTTTCCATGCAATCTACTGAATTTAAAAATACGCAAAATGAAGAAAGTGTTAAAAAAGAGTACTCTGATTCATTTCCATCTTATGTGTACTGAGCTAGAATTATACTATTTATTTAAATTCCCACCCTGTAATTTATGTTGATGAATCAAGTTGAACTATAAGTATAAAGTCTGTTTATATCAAACCTCCATTAGGTGGGATTTTTTTTGGAAGGGATTCCACATTCTAGTGATTAACCTGAGGTTGTATCATGTGAAGGGTTTAACAGAATAACCCTGTACTTGTAGGAACAAGATACTTTTCAATTATTGCATTAAAATAATGGTAGCATTCGAAAAGTGTGCTCCAGGTAGGGATATTAGTCCTGCTGCACAAGATTTCTAAAAAATTCTAGAAAATACATCATCTTTTTTTTTTATTATTTTCAGAGTATTCAATAAGAAGTTTCCGTCAAATGGGATTTATCATAAATTCAGTATAAGGGCTTCTCTTAAGCACATATTTTGAAGAGCTGTTGTGAAGATCTTGTTAAACAGCTCCATTAACAATCTGGATGATGTGGCAGAGTGTACCCCAACAATTTTGCTGATAACACAAAACTGGGAGGAGTGGCTGATATGTGGCTGCCATCCAGAGGCACCTCAACATGCTGGAGAAATGGGCTGATAGGAATCTCATGAAGTTCAACCAAAGGGAGCACAAAGTCCTGCATCAAGGAAGAAATAACCACTTTCACTAATATATGCTGATGGCTGAACATCTGGAAAACAATTTTTCAGAAAAGACCCTGAGGGTCCTGCTGGACACTAAGTCAAATATGAGCAAGTAATGTACCCTTGCAGCAAAGAAGGGGAATGGTGTCCTTAGCTGAATTAGGCAAAGGATTGCCAGCAGGGTGAGGGAGGTGATCCTTCCCCTCTACTTAGCCCTGGGAAGCCACACCTGGAGTGCTGTCTCTGGTTCTGGGCTCCCCAGTACAAGAGATACATAAACATACTGGAGAGAGACCAACAAAGGGCCACAAAGATGATTATGGGACTGCAACATCTCTCCTATGAGCTGGGACTGTTCAGCCTGGAGAAGAGAAGGCTCAGTGTGGGTCTTAACAAGGCCTATAAATACCTGAGAGTGTAAAGAAGACAGAGCCAGGCTCTTTCAGTGGTACCCAGTCATAGAACAAGAGGCAATGGGCACACATTGAAATTCAGGAAGTTCCCTCTGAACTGAGGGCTTGAGACTGTTTTCCAGTTGCCTGCTTCCCTAGATAAGGATCCCAGCTGCTTGGCCTCTTTCTCCTCTAATTCCAAGACACCAGCTTCACCACCCCAGCACCAGAGCAGCCAGGTGATAATCTGCTCTCCTGGGAGATGCAGGCTGAAATCCTTCCACTTATTTCACAGCTCACTCAAGGATAGAGACTGGGTGATCACATCTGGCTCTTCCTCTTGTTCTCCTGATGGCCCTGGTTCAGCTTCATCCCACACTGTGTGAACTGATTTTTTGGTATATTTCTTTTTCTGGATAAGGGCGACTGGTACTGGCACAGGCTGTTTCTCTGGCTCAGCTGCAGTGCCAGTTGGTCTGGTTTTAGGTTCAGAGACCTTTTCTTCCCCTTGAGGGCAATGAATAGTGTTGAGCAGGACACAGTAGGCACGGGCAAGTCCCCAACACATTGCAGTGATTTGTGTCTCCTGGGAGTTTCCAGGCTGACAACACACCTTTTCTGAATGCTTTACTAGTTCATCAGAATTCTGTTCCAAAACATAAGGGGTGACCACTGGCCTAGGCACTTGCCCATGCTCTCCCACACATTGCCCCTCATAACTATCCAGCCTCGGGGCAGATCTCTGGGTGACATTATTGGATAAGAACTATATAACCCTAAACAGGACTTGGCAGACGTTCAGAAAACACAGCACTCAGAGCATGCTGGCCTGGACGTTCAAAAAGCAGCTAAAATTCTCAAAGGCTGAAAAAGTCTCCCCCCTGTTTCACCCATAGATGGGGTGAGACCATTAACAAACGCCCAAGCTGCATACAGGTACAAGCTCACCCTCACAAACAGTACTGCAATTGTATCATAAGTTGTCAGTATCCAGTAAAGTACAAGACTCCTGAGACATTTCCCAGAGATGATAAACACCATCAGTGGGGATACACAGAGGGCATAAGGCTTAACAGAGGACCACCACATAAAAAAATTGGCCAGCATTGTAAATATACACTAATAAAACTGTATGTATACATATATAAAGAAAATTGCATCTAACAGAAATTGTTTTAACACACTCTGACCAGATTCTGTCCTTATCTCAACCCTCTGTGCCACATGTTGGGCGCCAAAAAGGCTGTGGTGGTTTAGACCCTGCTGGGATTCAAGCACCAAGTAGCTGCTGCCCCCTCACCCTTGGACAGGAACGGGAGAGGGAGGAAAATACAAACCCTCCAGGTTGAGATAAGGAGAATTTAATACAGCAATGCAAAAGCAACAGTCAGAGGAACAACAGTGACGATAACAGGGATAATTATGTACAAAACAAGAGATACAAAATGTACAGACTGTGAGCACAGGCGAATGGCTTGAGATTCCATGCTCAGGCATCGAAGGGCATGATGTCATCATCAGCATGGTATTGAACAGCCCAGCTGTGTCTCCCTCCCAGCTGCTGGTGAAAATTAACCCTATCCTAGTCAAACCACGACAAATACCAAACATTAAATTCTAAGACAATGAAGGCCATAAAATTATGATTAGAAACAGTGTATTGATTTCTAAAAATGTTCGTAATTAGAAAGCACTGAAAAGGATGGAATATTACACTGTGCCCCAGAGATGGTAATTTGGAATGAAGAATAAGTTTTGTAGCACTTAAAATGATTTATCAGCTATGTGAAAGTATATGTAGGCAAAAAAAGCTCAAGGTTATATCCATTGAAAGGAGATGTAGATGTATAAATAGAAAAAGTAAAAATATCAGAGAGCATGTGCATACCATATGATGTATGAAAGGTCAAATGCTTAAACACAATTGAGTTACCACAGCCTAACAGGTTACCATAATCAACTGATATACCACAGCTGATCACATGTGATCTTTATTTGCTCCAACTGGAAGTAGTATGCAATTCCTTCAACAATCTTTACTGAAGTTACTTATTTTAGTTGACAAAGATAGTTTTCACAATTGAGCAGAAATGTAGTACATTTTTGTCAATGCATCTGTAACTTCAATGAAAGTATGCAGTACTTTCATAGTACCGTTTAAATATTACAATACATAAATATATTTCATTCACAAATCACACAGAAATAAAAATATACATATAAAAGAATTCTTTTAAAAATTCAGTCAAAGCTAAATAATAAAATCTTTTTTTTTTTTTTTACCTGCTTGCTGAGAAATATTAGCATTTTCAGGCTTGTGAGTAACACTGAAAAACCTATTTCTAAAATATTCCAATATTCTCATATTCAGTATATATATAAATAAATAGATGGATGCAGTGTAAAAAGCAAAACAAAACAATTAACCCACCATTAATTAAACACCATTACAGTTGGTTCAGGGGTTACTATGACTGCCACCTGTGTACCGAGATGAATATTCACAGAAACTGAACAGAATCATAAAGTGATCAGCTCCCTTTAAAAGAACTAGAGTCCGGTCTAGAAAGAGAATAGGCCTAACAAGGGCCGTTTCTTAACTACATGCCAAATGACAGGAGGCACCAGAATAATCTTAATGGATATCTGCTGGCTGACATGTTGAAGACTGGTAGCAGGCTAAGAAATTAAGGTGAAACATGCTTACAGTGCTATCCTCAAGTGTATTCAAGTGTACAGATAATTAATCTGGTGGTACCTGTCTATTCATTGACTACTGAGTTAGGGTTATGGTTAGGACCATGCTGATGTTTCATTTTTGAGTTGCTTAAATTACGTGAAAAAAGTCTGGTACAGAATAATACAAGTCTCAGCTAGGGGAGCTTGAGAACACATTTTTCAATAGCTCTTTTCTCTGAAGGACTTCCAAGGTCCTCTGGGGATCTCTAAATTTCTCTATGTCTTTCTAGACAAAAAACACTCCTTTGTGATTCTGATACTCCTTCTGATTCTTCAGAAAAAAAAGCTCACAAAATGTTATGGAAAATAAAGTTGGCAACTTTAAACAACGTAAATTTTGGTTTGATGCAGGGAAACTTGAAAGGTAGAATCAATACTTCAAATTTCTTCTTCCAAAGGTGCAAAGTACTTCATTCGCTCTAGCAAATACACAAAGACCCCAGCAGTCCAGAAAAACAGTGCTAAAAAGGTTAAAAGGCTTAAAACAGGAACTAAAACTGGGTAACATCTGAAATTTATATTTTATGGTACCATTTGTATCTCATGCAACAGAAATTATAAAACACAGAATACTCATACAACAAAAATAAGGAGACCTGTTTCTTTTTGATGAATGAATGTGAAATGCCAACAGTGAGATTATTTCAAGTTCCCTCCTCACCATATAATTATCAAATACTGAAGTTGATTTAAATATCAAACAGAAAAAGGTAACAGTAGACTTTTAGAAACTTTTACTTTCTTCTTAGAACTTACTTTTTAGTACTATATAGTAGTAATCTATGGGCAAGAATTATGCTCCTTTGCTAAACCTTGACTTCATTTTTGCAGAGTGGTGCAACTTATCTTCAATGACTTCGTAGTTTATTCCATCTTCCCCACAATCTCTGCAAAAAAGAACTATTTAGGGTGCTGTCCTAGAACATGTAACTTCTAACACTCTTCAGGAGACCACTGAACCCAGGTCTTCCATACTTTTGCAAACATTTAGTCACTAATATTTAACAGAATGGAAGGACCTCTGCACCTTCCTTCTACCGTACTTTAAAAGAAAAGTAAGACTGGTGAAATGCCCAAGAGGATGGGCTATATACTACTTTTCATAACATTCCCTATTTACCAGTTTAGACAACTTTATCTTTTGTTTAGCCTGCTACCTATTATGAACTTCATTCTGAGGCACTTAAGTCTTCCTACAAAGGGTTACCTATGCTAAACCTTCCACCTGCACGAAACTTAATAGCTATGTCTGTACTAGGCTCCCTCTATGTTCTTGCTTTCCACAGAAAACTATGGCAAAAGGAAGTCAGTTACATTCAAACCAAGAACCTGATTTAACTTATCAGGAAACGAGGATCCAATGGCATGACTCAGGTGGAAGTAAATTTAGAACATCTCACTATATAACCACAGTAACCAAGAAAGGCCAACTGATGTAGTTAGTATTCATGTAGAGGTATATGCATGTAGCCTATTAACAGGTTTCTAAACATTTTGCTTGTATGTCTTTACTGTGACTACTTTGCTGTGTCTACTTTGTACAGAAAACTCATGCACAACTGTGTGGCAAGCAAATCACATTAAACTAAAGACACATACCATTACAGTGTGTTTGTGAACAGATTACATATAAATTTTTAATAATATGTTTTCCTACAAATAAATATTTGTGGCATGACTCATCACTGTGTCCTTTTAGAGAATCAGGAAAAATATTCCTGTGCACATTATTTAGGAACAAAATGCATTTCAGATTTTACCCGTTACGCATCAAAATATATGCTCAGGGTTTTATCCATTTATATGGATCTGGCCCCAAAATAAATTAATGATGATTTAATCTAAACTCTTCCTGTGGCTAATATGTGTTCTTTCTGAGGGGTTACTTATTTTAACATAGACCATTTTATGGCTAATGAAACATTTCACTAGAGTATTCCACTTCTTGATTCTTCATCTTCTTCCTGTGGATTCTGTAATTCTTTGTCTTGTCCATGAATTGCACCTATGATAATATGGTATTTTTATTAGAAGGTAGCAGTATTGCAGGCAAAAGGTTTTGTCTGAATAATCATCCATCCTTAAGCTTTTAAGAACTCCCAAACAGCTTTTGTAAAGGTATAATATCCATGCTTAGCTTTCTGACAGTTTCCTCATATTACTCAATATACAGGAAAATAACCACATTGATGGGAGATTAATTAGCAGAACTGCAAAGTAAGAGATCATGCATAAAACAATAAACTCATGTGATATTAGTAAATTAGTTTGGGGGAAGGGGCAGGAAGTCAACAGGCAATTTCAGTTTACTACCATGTGAAGGTGGGTGTTCTGTTAGAAACAAGAGTTTATTTAGGACCACTTCTCAGTAAAGATTTGGTTCTTACCCTCTCACAGCTGTGTTATTCTAATCACTGTGCACAGTTGTACTGCCATTTCAGTTAATTTAAAAAAAAAACCCAAACAACCAACACATATTTCTGCCACAGCACCCCTGCAAATCAAAGCTTTGAAGGCAAGACCAGTGATGGTATCATATAAGCTGTGCTGACAACACCTACAAGGACTTCAATTTAAGAATAAGAAGCTATTCATCTTTTTTCAAGTGTGTCGATCTAAGTCCCACTCTAAATGATTGACCAGAAGTATTGTATACAAATGCTAGAACTGAGGAATATCATTAACGATAGAAAGCCAGAGAAGTTAGTACTGTTTTCTAAGTGTCTGTTCTAATAAGTGTAATACACAGTAGCAGACATATGTAAGAAAGATGCTACAACTAGCTGCCTTTAAAAGGTGTCTTCTGAGCACTAAAAGAGACTCAGCAATCAGGGAGTGTTAATCCCAGAAGATAGCAGTGATGTCCAGCTATGGTATCTTGGCATAGGGTTGGGGAACAGATATTTTCAATAACATTGAAAAAGTTAGCAAATTGCAGGACACAGAGTACATGAATGTGACATTGAGAAGGGCCTTGGAGTCCTGGTGAACAATAAGTTAGCCGTGAGACAGCAATGTGCCCTTGTGGCCAAGGAGACCAATGGTATGCTGGGGTTCATGAAGAAGAGCGTGGTCAGCAGGTCAGGAGCAGTTCTCTTCCCCCTCTACTCTGCCCTGGTAGGGCCACATCTGGAGTGCTGTGTCCTGTTCTGGACTTCCCAGTCCAAAAGAGACAGGGAACTACTGGAGAGAGTCCAACGGAAGGCTACGAGGATGATTAAGGGACTTGAATGTCTCATTCATGAGGAAAGGCTGAGAGCCCTGGGGCTGCTTAGCCTGGAGAAGACTGAGAGAAGATCTTATCAATGTTTATAAATATCTGAAGGATGAGTGTCAAGAGGATGAGGCCAATTTCTTTTCAGTGGTGCCTGGTGACAAGGGGGCAATGGGCATGAACTGGAACACAGAAAGTTCCACTTCAACATTAGGAAAAACTATTGTGACAGTGATGGAGCGCTGGAACAGGCTGCCCTGAGAGGTTGTGGAGTCTACATCTCTGGAGATTTTCAAAACCCACTGTGGCAAACGGACCCACCATTTTTTAAAATGTCTTTTTAAGTCAGCTTAAACTACGACTCCCATGAATCATCAGG
>JAVSBS010015696.1:28441-52534 GCA_033124195.1 Coracias cyanogaster | reverse complement strand
TGAGGGGCCCAAACCTGACCCCAGGATTGGAGGTTGGGCCTCCCCAGTGCCCAGTGCAGGGGGACAATCCCTGCCCTAGTCCTGCTGGCCACACTAGTGCTGATCCAAGCCAGGACGCTGGTGGCTTCTTGGCCACCTGGGCACATGCTGGCTCATATTTAGCCAGCTGTCAATCGATACCCCCACGTCCCTTTCTGCTGGACACTTTTCCAGCCACTCTTCCGCAAGCCTGGAGCGTTGCAGGGAGTGGTTGTGACCAAGGCACAGGAGGTGGCTCTCGGCTTTGTCCACAATGGCTGCTGTCCATGTGGGGCAATTGCGGAGTCCAGACTCACATCTCACCAATCTGGTCCTATGAGTTTTTGGGGAAAAGAGCTGGTGGCCACTCACTTGGGTTTTCCCAGACCCTAGAAAGCACCTTGACTGTTGTTGTCCAAGAAGCCCTCATCAACTTCTGCTTTCCTTCACACATTAAATCCATACCTTGCTTTTCAAGGCCCCGGTGATAGTGCTTCTCTCTGTCTGCTCTTTTTGGTGCACGCAGAAGAGGAGAGAGAACTTTTCTGCCTGGGCACAACATATGATAATAGGCTTTCTAAAGGAAATTTGGACTGTGGCTTCAGCGTAGAGCAACTTGGAAGGACCCACAGACGCCAGCAAGCAGATGTTGCCACCATCAGCTTACTGCAGAACAGACATCAGATGGGAATAAAGCTGGAACCAGTCTGGTCTGAAATCTCATCCATGTGCAAATGTCGCTTTTCCTAATTTTTCAGACAGTGTGTGTGCAAACAGGACCTTCTCTTTCTGAGCTCTGCAACCCTCGTGTTGGTTTAAGTTAACTTTGTGCGAATTTCACTTTCAGATCTTAAAATTAGCTCCAACTTCCCTGGCTCTCTCTAGTCTGCTCCACAAACATCTTCTTCTCCCTTGCCGACATTAAGTCCACTTTCCAAACCACTTTTGCCTCCACAGAAGACACTCTCTTAGATCCATCTGCGTTTCCAGCTACTGTCCCATCTCTCTTCACTTCCTTTCATCTACGTACCTCTCCTGCATTCATTTTTCCCCTCCCCACTTACCCACTTCCATCCAGTATCCTCCATCTCCATGGAAACCAATTTGGGATGATTCCTATGTGAGCACGGGGCCAAAACTTCACTTCATTTTCATTCACCATCATGATCTTTCCTTTTGAGGAGAAGATCTCTTGGCTTCTGTGACTCGGTGCCACTGTCACCTCTCTGGGTGCTCTCGGAGTGTTTTTCTCTCCACAGCCATTCCCTTCTTCCTCCCACTTTTCCCTGTATTTTGGGATCCTTCTCTGTTGTCTTTTTTTTTACGCATCAGCTGGTAGTTTTGGTCTAAGATGGGTTTGAAACTGGCCTGTACATCAATGGCTTGCAGGGATAGGTCTTCTGTTCTCCAGTCCAAATCTTCTGACTTGCATCTTCCGCTACCTTTCTGAGCTCTCCATTTGCACAGTATTTCATCTGGGGAGCCCAAATGAGGTGACTTCTTTATCGGCTTGGGCAGACCTCATTTCCTAGTCAGAGCCACGCTGACTCCATCATTCATTTCCACCTTTCGCCCATTCACGGTTGTTTCCAACTTGATTTGAATTTCCACCGGGGCACTTCAGAAACCGTAGATTTCAGCTTGAGCTTCCCAAAGGACTCACTCTCCTCTCAACTCTTCCTATTACCTCTGTTAACTACCACACTTAATAACACCATTCTTTTTCTCGCATCCTGGCTGATTAAACCAAAGATCATGTTTGACTTCCCTTTTCTCCCCTATACTACTTTATGCTGCAAAAATCCACCCCTCCCTTATTTGTCCTGACAGCTAAATTACCTTCCCACCTTTCCCAAATCAATATGCCACCATCTATCTCCACTTCATCAATCCCTAACATTTTGCTATTGCAGCACCGATGACAAGGCACATGCGATTCCTGGAGGAAAGTATATTGAGATACAGAACCGATGCTGGGAGATTCATCCGTCATAAGCATCCTGATCCATGTCCCATATTGCCTGGACCCTCCAGACACGCTGAGATGCTTCACTTGGTTTCCATGACTTCTGAGGAGGTCAGAGGCTATAGAGAGGTCACGATGTGCTTAATTTCCTGGTTCTGCTTGGTGTCCTCAGCCAGGGAAAAGCAATCCCATAATGGATTACTCCTCCCAGTACCTGAAAGGGGCCTAAAAGAAGGTAGGGGAAGATCTGTTCACAAGGCATAGTGAGAGGATGAGAGGTAATGGTTTTAAGCTAGAAAAGGGGAGATTTAGGTTGGACATTAGGAAAAAGTTCTTTGGTATGAGGGTGGTTGAGCACTGGAACAGGTTGCCCAGAGAGGTGGTGGAGGCCCCATCCCTGGAGTCATCCAAGGTCAGGCTTGAATGAGCAACCTGACCTAGCTAGAGATGTCCCTGCTTATTGTAGGGGGGTTGGACTAGATGACCTCTAGAGGTCCCTTCCAACCCAACACATTCTATGATTCCATGATTCTCATTCTTGTGAAAAGATCAAACAGTCTATGCTAATTTTCATTCAGTGGATGAATTCTTTATCTATGTAGATGAAAGACTACAAAGACTGCAGTATTGGAAATTAAATTGCTTGTGCAGGTGACGAAACATACTTTACTGGAGAGTTTTCAAATACGTGAACTGAAGCAGTGGTAGTCTGGGAAACTGGCGGCAGTTCTCAGAGAGAAACATTACTTGCTTCTGGATAACTTTGTTTTCTGACTTTTCAGTTAAAAGAGAAGTGAAAATCCCCTCCAAGAAGAAAGTATTGGGTGACAGCATTCAGCTTTCATATGAATTGTGATCCAGAAAAATATTGTGAATGGATATATAGCGAAATTGCTATGCATTTAAGGGAGTGAAGACCAAAAGCTGGCTAGCAGAGGGAGTAGAAGGCCCTGAGAGTAAGAAGTGGAGTAGTAAATCCTGCGACCAGACTCATTTCCCACTGAAAACCTTATCACAAGGTACTCAGGTTACATAGTCAGGTTAGAACACATGCTCTAAGTGAACAGATAGGAGCATTCTTCAGTTTTTACAACTCAGTTGTATCTCGTATGTAAGATAACAAATGTTTCCTTCTGTAAATGAAATGCAGGCAAAACCACTGTAACCCAGTCTGTGAAGGACAAGCTGAATGGTGTTCTACTAAGGTCCCCACCAGCTTGCATCAGCCAGTGGAGGACTGTATTTGATGATGAGCCAGCACCCATTAAAAGAGCATTTTATGCTGCGGGCAACTACATTCTTGCTTCAGAAATAGCAAAAGCATCCACTCAGGCACCTGTGATCATAGACAGGTTTGTATATTGAAGAAGTTCTCTTATATTAGTGCCATCATACAGTTGTTCTGTGTTACAAGCAGAATTTATCAATGATAGTCTCTGGATTTCTTTTTTTGTTTTTCTTTTTTTTTTTTTTTTAAAGTGTTACTTTGCAGATAAATGCAGATTAGATCTTCTAAAGAGTAATCTGATAACAGTAAAATGGGGACTTCCATTAGTGGAATACTCATAACTGGCTTTAGGATGTGAAAAGTGTTACATTTTCAGTTGGGAGTAGTGGAGGCATGGGCTGCACAGCTGGAGCAAAAAAGGACTCTGTGACAAACCTGAGGAGAATGAGGGCTGCTGTCGTGGCTATCTCTAAGATGCGCCTGTGATATGGGTGGATTAGAATGACTGAGTTTTAGGCAGACTTGCTCTTTGAGGTTGTAAAGCCAGAAGTATGCTTCCCACTTCTTTTATTTTGTTTATGTCATTTCTTGGTTTTGCTAATTGTGTAGGCAGCTTTCAGTATTACTCTTCATAAAGAAAGTTTAGATGAACTTTTAAACCCCTGGGTTATTTCAGTAGATGTACTGCCACTTCTGGCCACAACACACATACACAGAAGTTGTTTGCATGTGTGTTAGTGCTATTTTTAACCAGCCTCAAAACCACTGAAATATATAAAATACAGTGCCTCATAATGGTGGGAATGTTAAATGCAAGTGAAATGCGTAGCCATCAATAGCCTGTCTTCATTCACATGTAGCTGGAGAGTCTGTGTTTTCTACAAAATCTGTTGTGTGAGGTAGGATGGGAATCACAAAAAAAGAGACTCAGAGTAAGGAATTTTGCCATATAATGTAACTCCTCTTTTGACCTCTCTCATTATACGAGAAGACTTTCTTTTGATAGTAGTATCTGGAACACTTAGCATAATGTGTAGCTTCTGTCATATGTTGTATTTATTAATTCACAGGAATTTTGAATATTATCACTCTGTTAAGAGATAATGGATGGCACAGAACTGTTCTTTACATTTTCCTTCAAAATCACAGTGTCATCTACTACGTCATTATTGTACGTGTCGTTATAGTGACACTTGTTTCCTATAGTACTGAAGAATTAGTGTCCTCTTTAAAATTTCTCTTTCCGCTCTGGGTTTTCCTGACAGATACTGGCACAGCACAGCTGCCTACACAATTGCCACTGAAGTAAATGGGAAAGTCCAGGATCTTCCACCAGCTGACAATGAGGTGTACCAGTGGCCTGAGGATCTGCTTAAACCCGATCTTGTTCTTCTCCTAACTGTTGACCCTGAGGAGCGAGTCCGGAGACTTCAGTGTCGGGGGCTGGAGAAAACAAAGGAGGAAGCAGAGCTGGAAGCTAACAGCTTGTTTCGCCAAAGGTATACATTAATGAGGAATAAGAGGAGGGAGGCAATCTTGGCTCCTGTGGGATCAGTAGCAAATGCCCCACTTGCATTACCAGGACAAGGATTTCCTATGTCTAAGCTTTTGCGTTGTTTTTTTTTCGGAAAGGATTCGTAGCTGACGAGGGCAAATTCTGTCACTCCTAATTGAAAGTGTTTGAAAGCTGCAGGTGAAGAGCTTAATTCTCCTGCAAAGACTTAGAATACTTGTATTTTGCTACTTGCTGCTTTTATTGTGGCACCTTTCTTATTAAGGATATGAAGGAGAGAGTCCTAAAAATTCCAGAACTGTGAGGCAAGAAGCTGAAACACATCATTTTCCCAGAAAAATCTGGAATTGAGCTCCAGATTAAGAGAATAAAATTTAGATCCTCTCTTGCACATATCTGCAGCTGTGCAAATGTCTGAAGTCCCAATATAGTCAATATATTCATTCAATGGAGCCTTCGAAGTGATTCAGGTCACCACCCATTTGGAGCTCAGTGATCTAAGCATAAATATCTAGAGCTATTTGATATGATCGGAGACATCTATCTGAGGCTGGCAGATGTGATACATAACCTGGGGACACTTTGTGGACCAGCAACTGGAAGCTAAATGAGATAGTGCAGAGCATCTCAAGCAGTACTAGATATATTTGCTTAAGCAACTGAATTTTACCCTAGGTATCCTGCTTCAGGGTGTGTTGAATTGCTGCCTAGGTTCCATCAAATGTGTTGAGTAGACCATCATTGTTTACCGTGGAAACTTAAATACCTACTGCTTGTGCAGATTCCTCAGTATAGATACCTGAATGTCAATGTCTGTATCTACAGATAGCAAAGCTGAAATCTACCTCTAGGGTTTTAACATTCCTGGTGATGATATACCATAAAAACATCCATTGCTTAATTCTGACAGAAACTCTGCGGACACACATTCACATATAGCGGGACCTGCAAAGGGATACGTGAGCTAGGGAATATGCTGCCATTTAAGAATATTTCATGCTCTAATTCTATTCTGTATTATTCCTGTCAGAAAGCCTTTGGTTATTTCTACTTCTTCATTGTGTCAACCTCGATGTGAGAACATCTAGCGTCTTGCTTGATTCAGCTGATGACTTGCGGCCGAATTTTTGGTGTTTTTAATGGTGGGAGCATAGAAACTATATTCACATCCTCATAGGCTGAACATGGGAGAGTTCTGCATTATGAGAAGGCTCATAGTCTAAGTGAGGAGATTTTCATCCTGTATTTCATCCCAGTATTGAGCCAGTTAGCAAAGTTGATCAAGAGGAAGGCGTTGAATTATGTGTCAACTCTCTAATCCAGCGACTCAACGCTGAGATCAGTCAGTGAGCACACTTACACAATGGCATGTCTTATAATTCAGAGACACCTTATCAGGCTCTGAATAAATTAATTCAGGTGTTAGAAGCAGGCTGTCCACTGTACTGTTATACCAGATGGTATACAGTGCTAAGCTGTAAAGAAATACTTGAATGCAATGCCATGTGAATATGGATAGAACTCTGGGAATCGGTGTCAAGGCGACTATGCACTTTGAGGCTTGCATTGCAATAGTTACTAACGGTTTATTGCTCTTTGCAGTAGATTTCATTCTTAGCTTCATATTAGATTTTTTTTCCTTTATCTCTGCAGCATGAACACTTTCTTCCGAGACTGGTGACTAATGCCATTTAATATCCTTGCAATTTGAAGTTTCCTTTCTCTTGTTTTGTTTTGAAATAGAGTTGAAGAGTCATACAGAAGGATGGTGAATCCTGCATGCCAGGAGGTCGATGCCAGCCCCTCCAAAGAAGAGGTTCTGAAGACAGTGCTACAGATGATTAGGAAACACTGTGCTTTGTGAAAGCAACTTCTGTGTGCTAGTGCTTAAAAGATACTTTTTAGTGCACTTAAAAGATACATTTTATTTCCCATCTGATTTTGGTACTTGGAAGTGCACTGTGATGTGTTTCATCCCACAGAAGAATCTTTCTGTGGTCGACAGTAATCTGTGCAGGTTATCTGTTCCACCTTTGCCTACTGTACTTCTCTGTATAAGGCAAAATACTACTCACATGTTACTCAGCATTCTTAGTAAAGCCACAAACATACTACGGTTATGTACGAAGTACCTCAGAGTGCTCTCTGGCACTATGACGTTTCAAGATGCTATTGTGTGGCATCTTCATCACCCAGAGAACCTGTTCCTGCATCTGTTGTGCTATTGTGTAGCATCTTCATCACCCAGAGAACCTGTTCCTGCATCTGTTGTGTACCAGAACTTGCTGGACTGGAGCAGGAGCATTAGGTGCCCAAGGAGAGGCTGAAATGTCATCCAGCAGTAAAACAATAAAATGAGCATAACATTTAGAAACAGACAATCCAGTGGCCCTGTATTGTTTACTGGAATAGAGGATGAGCAGCTACTGCTGTGATGAGCATCCTGGAAAAAATGTGTCATAAGTGAGGACCAGTAAGCATCTAGGCCTCTAAGTAATGAAGTCAAAGCCTGTCAACACATGCAACTGAAATGCCAATTCATTTCAGAGGGAAACAGGAGAATGCTGACTTATTAGAAACAGAAACCTGAGAAGAACCTGCAATTAAAAAACATTTTATAAATAATTGCTAAAATATTTTTCTACAAAACATTAACTTACTAATGCTTGTTGATGTGAACTTGTGTTCTTTTGAGGGAATGAGAAATGAAAAAAACCACAGATAATCTGAACAATGGAATTATTGTACCTTTTCATTTCACCTGTTCTTTCTTGTGTGGATTTTTGCACATGTTGAATGTGAAAGCCAGATACCATCAAGATTTCAGTTCTGCAAAGGCTTATTTTTATGTATGTTAGTTTCACTATTGTTACTCCTAAGTGTAAAACTAAACAGCTGGATAAGCCTTTGTGGGTCAGAAATCAACTGCAGATCCAGAAAGAACATAAGTGAAATGTATATGTTAGAATTAAAGTTCTGCAAGAGGTTGTGTGCCACATGCAGGATGTTAATGTTCATAATCACTCCCATACATCCTATTTTGTGGCATTTCTGCCACATTTTTGTCCATAGTGTCTAAAAAGACTGCACTGTTACTTTTAATTTCCATTTATAACAAATGTAGGTTTGTCACTGACTGCTGAAACGCAGGCAAGTCTGGGAGAGGAACAACAGGGATACACAAATGCTGGCTATCGTGCACCCAGCAAGATCATCACCTGCTTCATGTGCTAGAAACTGTTTTGCGGGGCACTTTGGTGGCCACAAGAGGTCAGAGTTTTGGTTTCAGTGGTTAAAATACCTGATGCTCCAAATATTTCCATGCGGATTCAGAAACTTAGGCTGTTTCTTGGTAGATAAAAGTTTTTCTGTAGCTTTGGAGTATGATCATTGTGTAAGACTGGGAGGTTAGCCTGTGACAGCGGGCTGGCTTGTGGCTGTCAGCCTCTGCCATGCTGTCCCAAGTGTGGTCATCCCTTCTTACCTGCAGCCACCCTGTTTTGGAGGCCAGGCATTTGCTAGCACAGACAAAAGCTGCCCTCTGTCAGTCATCCTCAGGGCAGAGGACATGCCCAATCCTGTTTCTTTTATTATTACCCCAGGAAATTTGTAATTTGATAATTTACTGATTTACAGACCTAGGTTTAGGATGTGATCCTGCAAAGATCCTGCTACTATAATCCTCAGAGCATCAAGGGTGTTAGACCAGCAAAGCACACACAGAAGCTTAATACTAAACAATAAACACTATTGGTAAAGTTCAGGTGTTTCTTGAAGTGCAAAACAATACTTTTACTGGCCCAAATTAAGCTTTGTTTAGTTTTTAGTTATTAAAAAAAAATCTCACAAGAGTTTTAGATGAGAAAATTTTACAAGAAAATTTGTATTTTATAGAATTCACCATAGTATTTCAAGCACTTTTTTTTCCCATTTTTAATCTCATTTGCTTCCATTTTTGTGTTCTAGAGGGGAATAGATACTTAAACAAAATGGTATTCCGTTGCCTAAACATAGACATCCACAGCCAGTTAAGTCTCCCTAAGGTATCTGAGATGTCTGCATGAGGCTGCCAGATATGACATGAGACATTTGGTTGAGCTGTTGATCTGCAGAGTGGCAGCTGGAGGCCTGCAGGGATGCCATATGGTGCCTAAAACGGTGCTATTCACCCAGTTAAGTGGTGAGAGGGTTAGAAAGCAGCAGTGCAGCCTCTTTGGGCTATCCCTGTATTAGTAGGTGGCCTGGAACAAGCAGGGCAGATCAGAGGAATTGGCCCAGAGGGCCCAGCGTGTGTCCTCCATGTATTTTGGAGATTTATTTCAGACCAGCTCTGATCTGACTACATTGATGAGTCTTGTGTTAGTGGCTGTAGTACAGTAAGTGTGCTCCTACACCAGATCTTTTGGTGTAGCTTTGTCTGGATGGAGTCCAGTTCTCAGATGCCAGGACTCTTCCACAATGTGAAG
The DNA here is from genome assembly GCA_033124195.1 of Coracias cyanogaster. Taxonomy (NCBI): domain Eukaryota; kingdom Metazoa; phylum Chordata; class Aves; order Coraciiformes; family Coraciidae; genus Coracias; species Coracias cyanogaster. The sequence goes on along the minus strand of JAVSBS010015696.1, from coordinate 43,343 downwards.
CAAAGCATGGTAAGGAGGGGTGATAAGGAGGAATGCTTCAAAAGTGTGTTCCTGGTCCAAGCTGAAATGCTAATATGAATGCATTATGTAAATGTACTGTAGAACCAACATGTATCTCTTGGAAAGGTTTCCTTGGAGCTAAAACTGGACTTAGGGTCCTGTTTTCTCAGGGTGCTGATTAAGGGCTAACCTGGAACATGTGACAACAACTTTTGGTTCATGTTCCCAGATTTCCTGCAGGGTGTAACCACAGGATGGGAGCAGGGAAGAGGGCATTTTGGTGTGTGTTTGGCCCCATCCTGCCATAGCATGTGATGTAGCCATTGTTCTCACCCAGTGTTTGAAGTAGTAAGTACTATTGTCAGCCTGAGAGGTGAGGAAACCACTTTTAAGCAAATACCAAATTTCAGCAGTGAAATGTAAGGCTGGTGTTCAGTCGTTCTCCTCCCAAAAATAAAAGTTTGCCAGACAGTTTAATTCCCCAAAATCAGATTCTAGGAGGTGACATGCAGGCTCTTTCAGAAGACATAAAATATCTATTTCCATTATAGATCAAATTGTACAGTTGTGATTTTTATCATTATTTTCTGTAGAGATAACAACTTTATACAAACTGATGTATCAAATAGGGGTTCACTGTGCTGAGTGCCTAGTACTAACACATGGTAGCTGGAGAGGCCAGTTCTTCACCAGCTTTTCTTCACTGTTCCATACTTTGTGTCTTTTCCCCCTAGCATTGCTAACACCTAGAAATTTGCCTAAAAATGTGCATATTGCCTCCACTATCAATTCCTGACTGTTTCAGAGGCAGGAGAGTCAGGACACTGTATGGGACTTTGATGAAAGGAAAAATATCTCTCTTCAAGCCCAGGATAAACAAAGACCCCAAAGAGGTTTTATTCTTCCTTTCCTTTATTTTTTTTTTAATTTTGCTAGTTGTCTGTTAAAATTCATTAGCTTTTTCAGTCCCAGTTCCCCTATTTTCTTGATTTGAATATTTGAAGAAACACATAGGACTGAATTGTTGCTGCAGGGGGCTGCAATGGACTTTGATCTTTTAAATGGAAAGCTATGTTCAATAAAATTAAATCAGCTCTTTTGTAAAGACAAAGATCATCACCCTCTGGCTTAATTTCACTAAACAGATGTAGGGTTTATGTAAGTATGCAGTCATTGTAATGTGAAACAAAAGCCAGAATACCCTGCCATTAGTGTAGAAATGCATTCTGTGTTACCAGCTGGTCAATCATGACCTTTTATTCAGCTATAGAGACAGTGCATGTCATGTACTCCAAAGCAAGGGAAATGTGACAAAAAATGCTATGTCTGCAAACTCAATGCTTATGAAAAAAACAGCCAGATAAAGCACCATTTTAAGCCCACAGCAGGTACAGAATGAGCTCTAGTGGGGTAACTTGCTTTTTTTCTGCTCCTCTCCCCCTCCCTAGGGACAGCTGTACAGGTGAAAGGTTAGTGCAGTTTGCATATTTGCTTGGGCTTTCAGTTTTCCTTCATGAAAGATACGGTAGTCAAGCAGGCACATCTTTTCTTGAGAGAATGGAAGACATAACTTCTGCAAAGGATCTAGACCACCTCCCACAGTTGTAAGCCTCCTGGGCTAGTGACTCTGAGGCTTTTACTGGTGATACAAACACTTTGTAGAGGACCATTTCCAAATAAAGCTTCCTTGACTATTGGCATTGGTCAGACTTGCATGAGTAAGTAATGATGCAACATGCAGATGCAAGCAGATTTTGGTGTATTGACACACAGAAGATACTGTGCTGCTGCTCTCTCTGAAGTTTGATTTGTGTTCAGCTGCATATACTCCTCATCCCAGCCTGTAAGCTTTAAGAGGGAGTGCTCCCAACCATGGCTGCAGCTCCTGGAAACTTCCCTTTGTCTCTTGCATTCCAAAGTGCAGGCAACACAAGCTTCAGACATCCCCGATACCCATCTTGTCACTCCAAAAATGAAATCCTCAAACATCTTAAGACTACTTTCAGTTTTTATGCCAAAATGAGATTAAATGCTTATGTGTCAGGTTCACCAAAATGTCTCTGCTAACATTTTCATTTGAGCTTTCTTACTCTACAACATTTTACTGGAGCTGATTACCTAAGTGTGTCTGTTCTCAAATGAGCTATATACACATTCCTTAATAATGCAGTTCATGTATTATTTTTGTGTACTATGTATGTGCATTGCCCCCAAAATATGGCTTTTGCTGTGCTTTTCCATTTTCCACATGAGATTTGTTTGGTAAATGGAACACAGAAAATTCTAGTGAAGAGAGAGCACTTACAGTTAGCTTTTATTTAGCAGTTCCCAGCATCTGAACTGCCGTTGGGTTTAACTGTGGTATTTAGGATCAGAAGCCTTTAAATAGGTCTGACTCTGCCTCCCTGTAGCAACACAGCTCCTCAGCTACCCAAAGCATTCCCACATGACTCCTGTAGCAAAGTAGAGTTCAGCTCTAGAGTTAATCTACTTTACAATTACAGCTGTCTCACTTGGAGGAGGCATCATCTGTGCAACAAACTACTCTCAAGGTACCATAAAAAGCCTCTCCTCCCGTGTGGGAGTTTCACTGAGCAGACAGCTAGGAAATGATCTGAATGTGGGCTCTGCATAGGAAATGAAAACTTACTTATCTGCAGCTGCAATTCAAAGGAAGCACCTATATATTGCACTGCCAGTGATCACTAAAAATAGATTCACTTTCTCCAAGTGTTGAACTTAAGAAGAAATTACTTGACATTTTACAAAGGTTTTCCTATAAATCTGAATCTGTTGGGACAAAACCTGTTGCTCATGTAAGTCTCCAGAAACACAGTATCTACAGGGATAGATTCCACAATATTCAGAAGGGACAGGGGTTACTACCCCCATCTTCTTTTCCAAAGAAGTTCTTTGGGCGGTTATTTTCAGGGCAAACCAGAAAAGCAGCTGCAGAACTGTCCTGGAGAAGGGGAGCAGAATGGTCTGCAGCCTGTTGTACATGCAAACTCACCAGCCAGAACAGTCCCTGGTGCCCACCATGACCACAGAGCCCTGTGACGCTGACCATGCCTCAGAAACCTGATCAAACAAAATTGCAGAAAGCTGCAGAAAGCCTCTGGAGGAGGGCAAAGGAAAATGGGAAAAGTCTTCCAATGTAAACAAAACTACCTGGGAGCTGCTCTGAGTTTGCAGCCCACCAGGCAGAGGGGAGATCTGAGTCAGAAGGGAATCAGTGAGGGCTGGGCTCAGCCCATGCCATAATACAGCGTGAGACAGGAAAAAAGGGAGGATATTTAAACAAATGGCAGGCTCGGAGGAATACACATTTCTATCCTGAAAGGTCAAGCCACAAAAAGAATAGTAAAGATTCCACACAAAATCAGCCATGAAAAAACATGAAGAAAATGCAAAGGCTAGAGGCATGTCTGTTTCAAAATCTCATAATCTGTGATAGAATTACACTGGTGTAAGATTCAAGAATGCAAGGATGCTGGACTGGATGCACACCATCCTGATCTGTGCATATGTGATTAGGCACACGTGTGTGTATGTGTGCACATCCATGCTGGGAGAAGGAACAGAGAATTAAATCTGTCTCCGAGTACATAGCTTAGTTATATGACAGGAATTTTTTTCAAATGCCTCCTGCCTGGAAGTTTCATGTGCATCCCTAAGGAATGGCAACTGTGGGTTAGTGGGTCCCAGAAGTTCACCCAAGCTGCCTGTAGAGCTCACCAGTGGAGAGAAATGACCCACGTAGAACCTGATCCCTTCAAGGGACACTCCAGTGGGTGCAATGCTCCACATATGTTGTTTTGCCTCCCTAGATCTGAATGACGTTTAATGCACCTCTAAAACCACTGCATTTATTACTCAGTTTGCACTGTGATCCCTTAGAGCATAACTGCTCTCACACAGGAAAGACAAGGGTGGTGATTTTGTAATCTTTTCCCTGCAGGGCTATAAGAGCAAGAACACTCTCACTGCCACAGCGATTTTAGTCTGACTCTTACCAGAGAAAAGAGACAAAGGAATGAGCCTCTGAAGGCAGAGTAAGGATCTGGTTATGATATGGTCATATCTTCCTGGAATGTATTTTGTCAATCTGTTGTGCAAAGGAAGAGGATTTTTGCCACTCTGCTCTCAAGATCAGTGGGTGAACTCTGGCTAGTCTTTTCATTGGAAGGGTACCACCAAGGTGAGATTGCATTCCTGGGCAGATGTGCATCTGATAGGGAGGAGGATTTAATATGCACCTTCTTCTCAATCTTTCCACTTTGGTATTTTTGGATATGTTTAAGCTGTTCGTAATTGCTGTAATGATCAAAGTCTACACTCTGCATGTAAAATGCAGGTGCCTTATTCAGATTTCTGACTTAATCTTTGGCAGGTAGATAGCAAAAAACTGTGTTGGTCAAATTTTAGAAAACATCAGCAATAGGAATGGGTGGAGTATTCTGGATATTATAGCTCTTAAACCAAATGTAGCAGCAAAGAAACTACTCAAGAAGCTTCTGAAGCTCAACTTCTCGCATACATACACTTCTCCCTGCCTTCACCCAGGTCTCTAAGTGCTAAAGCAATGAGAAAACTTTGTCTGAGAGGAGTCTGTGTCAACAAAAGCACAGCAGGCTGGAAAGCTTTGAGGGAGGCTTGTTCTAACCATTGTTTCACCTGTCTGTTTAAGGGTTTGTTTTTTGTTTTGTTCTCTTCCTCAGAAGCTGTACTTACTGAGAGAGAAATTAATATATTGTAGGTGGTGTTTGTTCATATGCGTCAGGAAAAATTGTAGAGGTGAGTGATTTTAGCATTTCCCATTGCCAAGTTAAGGAGTAGAAAAAAGCAGCAGAATTGGAAGCATTGACATAAGAGAGGGTGAGGAGATGAGCAGTGGTAAGGAGGAGTTGAAAGTTTTCTGTAATTAAGCTCTTTGTTCTATTTCCCACCTTACAGAAAATCATCTCTTTAGTAAATATTGAAGCTTGCTCGGTCTTGATTTACAGTATTGGGAAGGAAATAGACAGGAACATACTAGCATACTGCAGGAGAAATGCAAATAACGTCATTTCCTTCCAGCCATGCCAGTGGTATGGCCAGTTGTGGTAGGGAAAGCCCCAAATCCACTTTCAGTAAATCAAGCACAGCTGGGACATCAACGAGTCTGTGGTTTGCTTTTGTCTCCTGGGACTGGGGTTGTGTTAATGTTGCATGCACAGCCTGTGGAGCTGGGGTAAGTCACAGAAGCCTGGATCTAGGTCTGAACTCCTTCAGGGGTCATGGCTGCTTCAGTTGGGGATTTGGGTTAGGTCCATTACGGATTATCACTCTGAGCTCTGATATTCTTTCTCAGTGTGGAATTAACAGGATCCACATGGTGGATTTGGAATCTAATATTCAGATGTGGAGAGCCTTGGGTACTAAGCCCCCAGTTTCTAACAGGAGCCATGCACATGCTGAGGCTCAGGCTAGCAGGTCCTGCATGTTGATCAGTGGTGAGAATGTGTCTTGCTGTTTCAGGCAGTGGAAGATATTTACAGCTTCAAGGTATACTAATTTTCAAGTGCATCAATAAGAAGAATCAAGTATTTGAAGCAATGGAGGGTATGGGAAATATTTAAAGGCATTTCAAAAGAACCCATTCTCCTCATAAATCTATTCTATAACATTCTATGCATAGAAGGAGCAGCGTTTCTTTTAGACAAATATATCTCATTTCTTTTGTCAAACATTTTCTTTTGCAAGGGCTGTCTGCCTATCAGAGACAGAAGCAAGGATCTCAGATTGCATGCTTTTTCCATCACTGGCTGTCTGCCTGCACACATGACCTATTGATGTCCCTGGTGATCTGTGTAGACACTCATACGGAAAGGAGTGCTGCCTCTTGACATTAAGATCCTTTTTTTTGACCTCCAGATAAAGGATTTTTAGTGTAAATTTGAGGAGGGAATTTTGCCTGAGGCAGGCTCCTGTATAGTGACATATTCCCCTTGCAGGACCGTGAAAGCCTAAAGGGAGATGCAGGGAGCCAGGTTCCCCTCCATGAAGTCTATGAGGTGGTAGGGAGGGAGACCAGGGCCCCACCAATCCAAGTGAGGCAGGCGACTCTGGGTTTTGGCAGGTTCCCTCAGAGATCTACAGACCCTGGGGCTTTGTCTACAGGGTGGCCAACATCTGACAAAACAATCTCCTGGAAGTGTCATTGAGGGAACCTCACGGACTTTCCTGTCTCTTAGCCAGATTTCCCCACACAGGGAGCAGATTTGGCACAGATGATGTGAGCAGTCTGATTTCAAAACGCATTGTGCCATAAATTCCATCAAAGGGGAAAGTGCTGCAGATCAGCAGGTTCCGACCCACCCACCTTGCTCTGTTTGTGTGCTTAAATCTGTTGGGATGCCCATTCCTTTTCTTTTAAGTTTCTTTTCTCCTACGCCTTCTATTAATCCAGTGTATCAAGCATGCTTGTGCATAAAGTGAAATCTGCAGCACATTAGGTTAACACTGTGTCTTCTGAAGCTGGTTGGTTGCAGTTCTGCAAGCCGTGCTTTGGAGTTGGTGTATAGATAATACAGAGCCACGAGAGGGAGCAAGAGTACTAAATAAGGAAGGCAGTTCGGGATTTACGAGGGGGTTATAGCTCTGGATAAGCACAGTCAGCTTTAGAGTGATAGAAACACATACAACATAAACAGCTGGAAGAACAGGAGGGTTGGCTCAGAAGGTACGTGGTTGTATTGAAAGGTGGAAACCCAAAAGATAGTTTAAAGCCATTTTTATACATGTGGTAGGTGTTGGATATTTTTTGTTCTTGTTTTCTTTTTTTTAGAGAGCACCAGCTAAGATGCCTAAGCTGCCAAATGGCATAAAGATGTAGCTTTTTGTCTCTCTAAGAGAAGGGGAAAAGGGGAATATTAAATAAAGTGTTTAATGTGACCCTCAATTGAACAGAATTTAAACACGGTATCTTTACAACAGCGCTGCTGAAGCAAGGTTTACCTTTTCTATCACTGCTTTCTCATGTGTCTCATGTATCCCAGAGCCTCAGGGATAATTAGGTAACTAATACTACGAAAAATTGCAGAACTGAAGTACCTAAATAATACTGTAGTACTATTTCCCCCATGACCCATTTGCTCTCTATGTCTGAAATGAATATGTTATAACTTATTCCCCTCACAGAGAAACTGAACATGCTCAACACACTAAACAGTGTAAAAAGATTATATGTTGCGGGTACCTGGGGCTCAGGGTCTTCCATTGTTACACCTAACATAAAATAACTGGATTTGCTTTAACAATGCTATTTTTTGTTCAAGTGCTTCCTGGGCTAGTTTTCCATGCAGCCACGCAGAAGGCTTGCTGCTGAGGCTACAAACCAGGTATTCTGATTAAAAAGTCAAGATCCCCAGAGCTCTGCAGCAAGGCTCACACAGCATTGATCCAGTTTCCTATTACAGACCTGTCTTTTGTGTGTCCCCAGTTTTATCAGTTTGCTTTATTGTAATGGGTTTGTTCAGGCTGCAATAATTAAGGGCGTGTCAGACTTTTCCATAATACGATCTTATTTTTCAATGAGCTATAAAATTTCACTCTTGGCTGCAACTTGACATATGTAGTTGAGAACCTGCTGCTTTTAAAGCATTTTTGAATGCCTTAAAGCATTCTTTGAACAAAATTGGGCCATTAAGAAAAAGGCGACTGCACTCTATAATACGCTGGTTCTAAAAACCTCTTTCAAGTCAGTAGGAATTCCTCCCCCTCCTTCTCCTGATATCTTTCAGGCCACAAATAATGGAAGGAGTCATATAAATTACTGATGTTAAAGATATTACAAAATTTCATTATGGAAGTAACATGTTAGCTCCACAGTTAAGGTTATATTGAGTTTTGATTTCAAAGCAGGGAAAAAATTTACTGTTGAAAAATTGGTTGTGGTGCCTCAAAAATTGCATGTACTATGTAAGTCCATGCCTCTTCTGAACAGTGTAAGTAGTGTTATTTATGGTGAAAGCTGCCTGAAATGTGTCCTTTTAAGACCCCATTTTTAGTTTCTCATAATTTTGCCCATCTTTCTGAGTGGAAAAGCATGCTTGCCCCAGGGTGAATGCTTTCGGAAAAGTGCTAGCATAACATCCAGGAAAAATGTTGCAAAAATGGTGCACTGATTCCCCAGCACAGCATACAGGTAAGGACAAGCTGTTTCACCCATTTTAGAAGATTTCAGCCACCATTTTGTTGAAGGACTTCAGCACCTTCATGGTTGGCACTGCATCTGAAAGCTGAGTTGTGGGCCGCTTCTGACTAGGTGTCAGAAATGTGCTTGTAGCATTCACCAAAAAAAAAAAAAAAAATCTACCAGCATCTGGCCAAGTCCTAAGCTTTTGCAGCCTTTCAATTATCTGCAGCTCAGAGGAGGCTTGTTAACAAGATCCAATGCTCCCATCAGTGAGCGTGCTCTGACAGGGCTGAGCAGAGCTGTCTCCACAGCTTCATCACCTACAAAGAGCATCAGACGTGGGCACTGGGCACGATGGCACAGGGCTGGCTCTCCCAGCTCACCACCAGGGCTGCTGGGCAGTTAGAAGAATAGTTCTGTGATATCAGCCTAAGGATCAAAAAAATTGAGCTGAACAAAAACGAGAAGCTATATGAATGTGCACAACAGAGGACCACTCTCCATACGGACCTAAGGGGAAGAGCTTGTTGTTCAAGGCTCAAGCTGGTGTTCAATGAGACAGGAATTCAGCGGGTTCCGTCTGACAAAATGTTTTTTTCTACATCCCCACCCTGCACACTGCATGAGACAGATGGGATTCAGGAAATGGATCAAGATGAGGATTTAGCAAAGCCTCATTAAAAAGGACGTTTATCTCACTATAAAAATGGAAAGCAGTGAAGGCCTTGCAGCCAGAGGAAGGCTGGATGGGTTGTCGAAGCAGAGAGTAATACCCATTCTTGCCCTTTGACTGTGAAGGCCTATGCAGTCCTTGGTGAGGGATAACAACTTTCTCCCCAGCCCCTCTAAAGAAACAGTCTGACAGATTATCCAATGTGAGGCCAATTTTTTCAAGTAGATATCAAATTCAGAGCAATCTGCCTAGACAGCGCTCAGTCCCCAGGGCTGTCCCCTGAGGAGCCACCTCCATCCTGCAACATATGGCTTGTCCCCTGCCAGTTGCCTCCATCCTTCGCTTTGCACAGGCAGATGGGCCAAGGCTGCAGCAGGTTCAGCCGTGCCCCAGGGCTTCTGCAGGGTCAGGTCACCCTACATCCCTGGACAAGCAGCATAAATCACTTTTTTTTCACAGGTGGTAACTAAGTGTATGTTTTCCTCATTGTAGAGTCTACCAGGGGACATCTGGTGTCTGATCTGCAGCAACACTGAGCTTTCAGGGTGACAAACCAAGACAAACCATTATGTTTGGAGTAAATAAAGCACCCTATAATAAATACAGTGCTGTAAAACAGCATTGGCTAAAAAAAACGGGGCTTGACATTTCAAATCAGGATTTAACAAATGAGGAGAAGGAGAAGGTTTTGATGTGAATATTAGTGCCTTTTTTCTCATCCATAGCAGGAGAAGGGTGAGAACTATTCATGTCATAAGGAAGCTATCAGGACAAATCCATTTGGGAAGCATTCACATACTATCCTGATGGGGCCAGAGACAAATCTGTCATGAAATGACTGATTCGTTTCCCACAGCCGAAGCTTTCTGCAGGGATATTCCAATGAAGTTTTGTTTTGAAAAAAGACAATAAAAGTAAAACTTTCTCAGCATTTTTTGGTACAAAATATACACCATCTTTGCTACAAACTGACAAAAAAATTCTTAAAAAATGGCAACTTGACTTTATCCAGGTTTTTTTCCAACTGATAATTAATTAAAAAAAATAATACGTTTTTGCTTCAGTTTGGGTGGAAATAGCCTGAAATGTCAGAAGCTTTGTCTATCTGGAAAAAAACCAAACCAAACAGAACAAACAGATAATTTCCTAAGAGTTATATTATTTTGAGAAAGATCTAGGAGCTCTTTTCATCAATGGCTACCTTCAGATGACTTCAGCAGTGCTAGAATTTTGTTCTTTGATCTCGGAAATGCACCCATGGCATCAAAGTGTGTGAGGTCCTTAGTAACAGCATTTCTGCTTTCAGATTTGCATAAATCCAGGAAAGAGCATAGCATTAGAACTCAGTGTCAGAGATTAACAAGGTACTACATTTAAGCAAAATGTGATTTTTCCTGGCCAAAATGGATAAAGGAATACATGCAAATAAATCAAAGGAATATAAATATTCATGGTGATAAAAATAGTAATAAAGCATAATTCTGACAGCTTCTGAGGAATGAGGATCTCTGATTCTGCTTGAGATGAAAATCAGGATTAAGTCAAAGAAATTACAATGGTACGGATGACAAGGACATCAGACCCAGGTTTTTCCAGACAGGCAGGAAGCAGCTTGTGGCAGGTTTCTTTTCAGTCAGTACTTCAAAATGGTGCAACAAATTTGAGTTAATCTTGTATGAAACAGAAACGTAAATCTAGGCAGCAAGAATGAAAACACAGTTTAGAATGGACAGTAGTTTGGACAGGGTGATTTTCTTCAGCTATCTTGCTCTGGCATTTGCTGTTTTACTCAAAAGAATATATATAGTTTGAAATCATTTGTGCCTTTCACTGAAGACAGATCAGGCAAAATTCCTTATAAAAATATTTCATGTATTTTCTAAACACTTTACTATTGCCAAAATCGGCAAGAGTACATTATCTAGAGTGCAATCACATGTCATGCTAGAAAAGCACTAAAGCCTTTTTAATTAAAAACGTCATAAAGGCTTAAGGAAAATTATAACTGCTGGTTACTGTAATCTTCTCAGAGGGGTACTCGTGTGTGTATGTGTGCACTTTTGCCTGAGCAAGCAGGGGTATGTGAGTGTGCTGACGTGCAGTAGAAAATGAACCCTGTACAAACAGTGAAGCACAATGTCTGCAAGGGTTCATCTGAACTTGGAGCTGCACATACGCTCCAGCCAGACTCTTAACCCTTTCATGCTCCCTTGTCAATGCTGCACAGCTTCACAGGCTAACATGCACAGCAAATGCTGTGAGCAGAGTGAGCACAGCCATTACATAAGATGTGAATTTTGCAGTGAATGTGTGATTTTTAAAGTCACAAGTGGCCATTCCTGTTGGCTACATATGCAATGTGCCTTTGCCTCTCTTGCTGCTGAGGCTGACAAAGGAAGGGGAAGAGGTGCTGCTTCAAAGTCAGCAGAGCTCCAGTGGTTTGTGGCAGCCAAAAATTGAGGCAGAACCTCTCAAAATTGCTCAAGACAGGGTCAGAGCAGGCAGTTGCCCTGAGACAGGCTATTCCACCTTATGTACTCTCCAGCTGCAGCCTCCACACAGGAGTACATAGGAAGGTTACTACTACAAGGCATACACTGCTGCCACTCAGATAAAATTGCTGTCACTATTCCCATCCCAGCAGTAGCAGGAAAAAAAAGCATTTCCAAAAGCAGCTCTCTGCTGCTTTTCCTTTCTGCCACACTTTTTCCTCTTACCTAAGGTCCCTTCATTGAAACTTTTGCCCCCTTCAACCTTCCTGTCCCCTTTTTCACTTCCTCTGCCTCAGCCCCAACACAAACTCTGCCACCACTCTGCCACCAACACTAACACTGAATTTTGCCTTGAAAAATTACAGCAAGTTTTAAATACCCTGCTGCAATATTCACCATCCCCAGGCCATTCACCATTCACAGCCAGGAGGTGGGGTCTCTAGAGATACTTGAGTTATCTGCTTTCATCCTGGAAACAGAGACATTTCTATTAGATCATTAAATGTTCTCAGGATTGTGCTAACAATTTAATAGTATAGGTGAACCAGCATCAGTTCTCAGCTGAACATGCAAATGTAGGTGTCCAAGGTGTCTTCCTAAGAGGCCCATGAAAAAGGTCTGAATTCAACATTTTAAGACACAAAGCCTTTGCCTGTCTAACTAAGAATGTGCTTTGGATTATCCCAAGTAATCTACCTAATTTAAAATATAGATTTATAAATCTCACATCATTTTGGGGTCTTTCAGTTAATGAAAGCATCCTTGAATTTTATAGGCAGTGGAGAGGGACCAGACTTAAAGTCTGTAAATTTTTTCTGTACATAATTAAACTGAAACATCTATGCAGTCTCTGTCATCAGAGATATCTGACAATTTCTCCATCACTGCAGCATTGAGACCAGCCCCATTCCACAGACTGGAAGCATATGTCTTGTGTAGATTCAGTTCCTCATTTAAGAATTATTTTAAGTAATCAGCAACACTTGAAGTCTTCATCTCAATAAATGAAGACAATTTCTACTTTCTGCTCCAGCAAGACTACAGCCCGTATTGCAGTGTTTCATTACAGTAAGCTATCACAGTGTCATAAATAAAACAATGAATCTTCAGCATGTGGAAAACACTTCTTGGTTTGGAAGGACTGAAACAACTTCACTGTTGCAGGTAGCTGCTCTCTGAAGATGATGACCATCCTCAGGCTGCTTTGGCTGCTGCATGCAGCATCAACACCTCTGAGCCCCTGTGGGCTGATGGACTTTCTCCCCTGCTAGCTGTCTTGGTGAAGCTCACATGCTGGCTGTAGACTACTTTGACCAAGCATCTGAACCATTTCCAAAACAGATTACCTAGACCTTGGATTTCTGCCAACAGTGGCCGATCCAATGCAGACACCTACCTATGCAGTCTGTGCATTTTTTCAAAGTCTTTTCTGATAAAAGACTGTTTTTTTTGTAGTACAAAGGCTTTTGAGGAGCTGCCTCAGCAGAACCGTGCAGTAGTAAATTCAAGTGTGACATTTGGTATCTGCTGTTGAAATGGAGGCACAAACATAAGATAAAGGGGTTGGCTGATAGATGGGGATGTGTTGGGTGTGCTATAGTGATAAATTGTTTCCCTGCTATGCATGGGAGACAGAAGTGGTGCACACACAGAAGACTGCCATACTGTCACTTCTGTACTTCCAACATAGTAGAAATCTGTGAATCTAAGAACTCTTCTCAACTGATTACATTACTGTAGGTCAATATTAAAATGACAAAAAGAAATAATGTCTTTGCTCTTCATTATCGGTGATATTTAAACAGAGCCTGATTTCATATTATGACAGTGTCTGTTTGTACCAGCTTAAAACTTTCTGGTCATAGGTAACTCAGAGTGACTTTCTAGGCATTGTATGTACTGAAAAACATATCTGATTAAAAACTGGTACTGCAGGTAGCCTGCAGGCAAATGCAACAACTGTTTTGTAAGACAAATATGTAAATTTGAGGTTTACCTATGCTGAAAGAGTAAAATGCCCCTTTCATCTTACATCAAGCAGGTCTCAACATCCAAGGTTATGAGGTGGGTAGGACTGCATTTGACTGCCTCTAACTTCACACACTGAATCACAGTGTAGCATTGGATTAGTATTTAATGTGAGACTCAGAATATACTATATCATTGTTACCTTCTCCTCTGTGCCATTACAGAATATTAATAATATTCCTTTTTATATGATAATTCAGCACAGAGCATGGATTATTTTCTGTATAAGTAATTATGTGTTCAGAAGCTGCCTTCCAGTTACATGATCAGACTATATCCAGTATTGCTGTCTATACTTAATCAATATCCCAGTTACTGGCTGATTGTAGAACAAATACCAGTGATGCTCAGAGTAAAAGCAATGTCACTGCCTCCCTGCTCAGTGCTGACTCATCAGCCAAGACGTATTACTGCTCCTGTACCATAACTCACCTTTGTGCTTCACACTACTAATCAAAAAGCTCTGGTTCTTCATATACTTTCTGAATGAAATAATAATGCTTTTTATTCCCTCTCCCCTCTCACACATCCCAGTACAGTATCAGTGAGGCAGAATTATTTAGCATATTTCCGGTGCTAGGATGTAATTTTAATTTTTGTGCAACATGCATAGCGCTAGACAGGTGTTTTGAAATGTAAATAAAAGGCAGCTTAGTGTGGGACACAGTACACAAACCGCTGCAGAAGGCTCCAGCACAATGAGAAACACAACATCTATCTGTTTAATAGGGCAGCAGGCTTGTGTAATGAGCAGAAACCAATCATTTAAAATCTCTACTACAGTTCTCCAACTAAAATATAAAACACATTCTGAGAAGGCAGGAGGTAGAATAGTGGAGCTCCAGCATAGTGTGGATGGCTAGTGCACAACAGCTCAGTAAAAACCCCTCTGTAATGTATATAGGAAGGGTGTCACAGGCCTCTTAAGCAAGGAGGACCCAGCAAACAGCAGTAGGCAGTGCTGTAACCAGCATGACGCCAAGCATCCAAAAGGCCATGTATGTATCTTCAACGTGTGTGCTCTGAGCAGGTTTCTAAGCAAGCTATCCATTTCCAATGTTATGTGTCTGTGGTTAAAGGGATTAGCCAGTGGTAATCCAGTTCTGGAGGAGATTAACTTTCAAAAATAAGAGAAAGCTTCTCCAGTGGACACATTTTTGGCTCTGCTGACATGGGTGGAGTGTTAGGCTGGGTTGGGGAGGGAGCAGGATGAATAACTTCTACCCTCTGTTTATCTCCCCACTAGAGGCCTCTACACAACTGTCAAAAAAGCTTTTATTTTCAGCATATTTTTAGGCCACTTAAGATGACAAAGTGCAGAGACCAGTTAGGCAGCCTTCCATGGAAGGTGAAGCCCTGTGCAAACAGAGCTCCAGGAACAAAACTTCCCCTTAGGTAATGAGGATTTCCACCATTGTCTGCTAGCTGTCCTAGAATTAGTAATATATTTATATTTAAAGCTTGATCCTGATGTCACCTCAGATAGGTTTATGCAACACGATCCTACTGCCTTCAGTGATGCTATTTTAG
>JAVSBS010015696.1:12349-28341 GCA_033124195.1 Coracias cyanogaster | reverse complement strand
ATGCAACATGATCCTACTGCCTTCAGTGATGCTATTTTAGTTGATATTGGTACAAGCAAGGTGAAAAGGAAGAAGAAAAGCAAGGAAGTACCATGTTATAACAAATAATGTAAAAAGAACATTCAGTTTCTCTGTATGTTGTTATATCTCTCAGCTACCGTTGTCCTGAAAGCTACACCTTCACTATGCTACATAAGTACTTTGGCTTCCCATTAAAACATTATTTCAAATAGCTTTTACTTTCAGAAGCTGCTTTACAATGCTTCAGACTTTTCAGGCAGAACCAGCACTGATGCTAATGACATCAGCATCGATGTCTATCCTGCAGACCATAGTAGGTCTCTAATTCCATCAAGAGAAAGACTTGAGGAGTTGGCTCATGTCACCAGAAGCCCTCAATGCAATTACAGCTGCAATTGTGAGGGTCTGGAGTATTTCACTTGCTGCAGTATGGTGCAGGAGTACTATAACTCTGCTGCCTCTCTTCTGTTCTCTGAAGCACAGTCTTACTGAACTGTCCCAAGACATTAGAGAGAACATACATCCATTCCCTCTTGGTGTCAGTGGAGGTGTCTTCTTGGGTTTTGTAAGCCCAAGTGAATTAGGGGATCTCCACCCCACCAGCCTGCTGCCTGGGCAAGGAGTGGTTTGGTTGTAAAGGACTGGTTTCCAGCAGCCACAGAGATAGACATGTTTAGAGGAACTTTACTTTAGGAACAAGAGGTTAAATTCATTACATTGTCTTGCATGTTGAGTTTAACCCTGAATGTGTCCACATTTATATTGTCCATATACTGCCTATATTTTTAACACTTCTTGCAGCTGAGGTTGCCCTTTGCCTGTTTCAGCCTCTCACTCTCTGTGAATAAATGTACTTTTCCTGTCCCCATCTCATAACATGAACTTTCTTTGCACTACTGTTTGGATGGCTAAAGATTTTGCTGCATGAAGTCACCAACACCCTTCCTGCTTCTTTATCCTTGGAGGCTTGAAAACTTAGTTCACAGTGTGTATGTACATATGCTTTGCCTTGGAACAGCTGCAGCACACCTGTGCAAGCCCTGCCAAAAACATGAGGAAACAAAAAACCCCCAACCTAGTAACAAAAAAAGAAACCCCAAACAAAACATGGGGTAAAAAAAAAAAAAAAAAAAAGGCATCAGTGCTATTAAACAATTTCATTAAAATCAGAATACAAGGACATATGGTCAACAGCTGGGTCTGTAGCTGTGACCCCACTCCCTCTGCCCAGTAATATACAGCTTTCTCTTCCTGCCGTAGGCAGAGGTCAGTGATAATATTCTGCTTAGGTGTTTCTGAATGTCACCTTCATATAAAACCTGTCTTCTTCCTCCAGATTCTCAACACACATTCTCTGAAACTTTCTTAGCCATATTACCTTATGAGGAGTGTTTTAATACCTCCTTTGGCCTCCTGACCTCCCCCCTCTCTCCCCAGCACCCAGTTTCTGTTAGACTGGCAGAGATGCTATCACACGCTCTCCTCTTCTTTCATTGTATGCTCTTACAGAAATTACTCTTCAAGCTGAGTTATGCTTCCAGGCTCCTTAAAATATCATAGATTTTCAGCACAAACTGAAACCTAATAACACTAATGAACAGAGAGCTTTTATCTCTCTTTTTTGCCAAGTTCAAGTATTATGGCTCAAGCCTTCATAATTACCCCATCATTTTATCTGTGATTGCTTAGTGTGATGATTTCATGAGCTTTGCTGGGGAAAAGGTAATCTAGCCAAGGAACATTTTCAGGCTATCTGGAAGCCTTTCTTTTCAAAAGATGTATTGTTCCTATTGGAGTTTATTCTACTATTTCATCCAATTGGTCCTGACATTTTGCTGCTTGCCTGATGAGCTCTTAAGGAAGAAGATGGTTTAGTCTTTGTCCTCCTTATCTCTACCTTCATCTTGTTTGTTGTTAGCCTTGAAAGCAGAAGCTATGGCTGTCTATATGCCAAAATAAAAGACAACTGACTTCCTTGTAGGTTTATCTGGCCTGCTTCAAGCTAATTTAAAGAAGTAATCCTGGCAGGCCATATAAATGAGGATATAAATGGTCATAACCTGTCTAGGGAGCCTTTTAAATGCACCTAGCAGATTTAAGAGTATAAATCGCTTACGTTCTTTTATAAAAATTGTTATCTCCAGTGCTCTCCTGCAGTAAAATAGAGAGGCTGCATGGACAAAAGGAGAGAAAGGGGTCTTGGTCTCTAAGACTGTTGAATTTCTTTTAAAAGGTTGAATTCAAGGGAAAGGAAAATTAATCCTTGAAAAAGGATGGCATCTCTCGCAAAAGAAAAAAATCTTTAGTCGTAAGAATGGCCTCTTCTAGGGTGTCCTTTAGGTTTTATTTTTCCCTGGCAGCATCTTTTTCTTGCAAACAAAATGTAAATCTTAAGATTAATATGTCTTTTCCAACATGATCATATGCACTCTTTTAACAAAATATATGGAAAGCATTATATTCCCATGAGGAGCTGCATCATTTCCCATCTGGAAAACTCTTGCAACTAGTCTTGAGAAGATAGAAGTGTTTTCCCATGGAATTTTTTTTTAAACCATCTTATGCCAAACTAAAATGGAAATTTTGAATTTTATGACACACTGGATCTTTTAAAATTATTGTTATGTCCCTACGTTTGGAAACATCAGAGCATTTATTGCATTTTATTTTGGAAATGTCAGAAAGTTTCAGTTCAGTAATATAAAAGGATTTGATTTAGACCATGGCAAATCACGGTATAAAATATTAAATACCGTAGATAAGTTATATAGAGAGTAACATTAATATTTAATCCTTAGGTCAGAGGAAAATACATGAAAAAAATAACGCCAAATCAATTTATTTAATACTAGTGAAGATCTTTGTTTTATTTAAATAAAACAGTATTATTAATTTTTACCTTCTTTTATTGAAAGTATGTTGCAGCTTTGACAAAAATACCATCTTTAATCTTGAATATTATCTACAGTCATGTCTCTCAAAAAGGATACATTGTAAAGCTGGTAGCAGAACAGAGAAGGTCAAAAAAGCTCAAAGACATGGAGTAGCTGCTGTGATCCAGTACAGGTCTGGTGGCTGGAAAGAGGTGGATAAGAGGGGAGATCTGGCACCATGATGGCGTAGAAAAAGTGCATTGGGATATATTCCTCATTTCCTCTTCCACTGTAAGGAGAAAGGACCAATGGTGGAGTCAAAACAGTTGAAAGAAGCTATTTCCCTGCACAAGTACATATAAGCCATGAGGCTCCTTGCATGTGGAACGACTGAAGTTTTACCAAGCAACTGGACAAACTATGGGGTGAAAATCTATCACAGGCTGCTGAACACAGTAGGTGCTGCCTCTGGTTCATGAAGCCCCTGGGCTGCGAATGCTGTAGGCTGAAGGAGGTTAGCAAAGTGTCTCTGTAGCAGTGTGAGGGCCTCCTTGCCTGGCCCTCCTTGGGCTAGCTGGACTTCTGGGCAGTCTCCTTAAAGAGCTTTCTGGACTCAAATCCAGAAAGCATCCATTGAAATGACCTTGACCATAACTTTCTAAGAGCTGCAAATTCTCCTTGCTTCCATCAACCTGAAGTGAAACAATTGCTCATTGCACCTCATCCCCAAAAAGCTAGGTTCCTCATGGAACCCATTCTCCTTCCCCTGATGCTGATGCTGCAGAAAGCCATTCTATTATCTGAAATATTGCTTTAAGATGTGATGCAGAGGGCAAACTGTTCATGCCAGCTCCTTTTCAAGCTGTCACCTCTCAAGCAATGCAGCAAGCTTGGGATGCACACTTTGGAAAATCTGGAGGGAAGAAAAGCATGTAGTTAGCCAACTAACCACTGGATGACACTGTTGTTCCACACAGCTACGACCGAAATGCTTCATCTGGCAGTGAAAATGTGCCTTGTAAAAGAAAAGATGTGGGGTTTTAAGTGTTTAGTGTATTCTGCGTTTTAGTGCAAGGGGCAAATTCATTGCATTTGCCTTTGTGTATGTCTTCACAATTAAATGTTAGCTTTTATTCCATGGCGTTTAGGTTAAACAGCCTGATTCAATCTGGTTTTAGCCACTGCTGCCTGAGATCTCCAGATCCGTAACAATGAAGAAAATAGTAACTTCATATGTCACACAGGGCGGCTTTACTTACAACATCACTTAGAAGATTAAAAATAAATTGAAGCATATGTCACTTCAAAGGGGGCAGAAAAAGGACATCTGCATTATTTGATGCATTAATGAGAAAGTTCTGCCGAGTCTTGATTTGAACTGTATGGGAAATGATGCGATTGGTAAGCTTGCAAGTTAAATGTATTTCAAATGAAATTGTTTCTGAATTTTGTATTTAAGCTAGGTTAAAGGATGCTTGGATTTTATACTTTGCCTTCTGACATCTTGTTCGTAAATTGAGCTTTACCCTTTTAACTTGAGGAGTTTACAATAAAAAAAAAATCAAAGCAATTTAGCTACAGATATCTAAGGCTGCATTTCAGTAGAATAAGCAAGAACAGCTCTCCTGCCTGAGGCATATCTTATAATCCATGACCATCTGTGCAGCTACAAACTAACTACCTCTGGCACTGCATGATTCTGTAGACATTGGGCTATGGACTAGCGAACTAACATCCATCCATCCTAATTCCCACCCCCAGCTCCAAATACTCTTCTCAGTATCCTTCATTCCTTTTAAACAGAAAAAAGCATCTTTGTTTTGCTTCTGTATCAAATACCCCCAAAAATGTGGAGGACCAAATAATTTTTACCTTTCCCATAGGTAAAGGTCAGTAAAGTACAGCAAGATGTTAGAGATGCATGGGCAGGAACACTCATGAAAAATTCACAAGGAACGATATGAGTTTCTCCACGCCATCTTGGTGCTTCTGGTTTGTACAGCTCGACTGAGGAAGGCTTCTTTCCTTCTGAAGGAAATATGACTTCCAGGCTGTTAATGTTCTGTGTTTAATGCATTAGCTTTTCCCCTTGGGGCTCAGTTACAAATGCAGCTCAGGCCAAATTGATGAAATATCAGTTAATATGCGAGTCTGACAGCTTGGAAAGGACACAGCTGCAGTGAGCTAGGACAGTCTTGGGGTGATAGAGAAAAATCTAAATAAATGAAGGCCAGTATTTGCATATGTGGATCTTTTAGAGGGAGACACCGACAGCTTATTAATGAAACTGAGCGTAATCAGAATGTTTTTCCAGAGATAATTTCTCTGGTGTTCATCCTACAAGGGAATTTGGCATGGTACAAAAAGATCCAGGCCTAAACCATAGTCCATTTGTTTCATTATTGGCTTGACATTTGTGCTGCATAAAGACTTCAGATATGTCAACTTTTTCAGCATATGTGTACATGACTTTCTGAAAAATTGGAGTGTGGAGACTTGCCAGAGCTTAAATAAAATGCCTTCCATTTGGTTTATCCTGAAACCATAGTGATTGTTCAAGCAGAATGGAAGAAAGTCCAGTTTCAAATAATTTCCCATGTAGCTACATTCACAAACATATTTTAAACTCATGTCAAGAAGCCAACAAAAATTTATCTCTATGAATGGAATAGCCAATGCAGGTGACTAAAGAACATATGCAATCAGATTTAAAAATATTTCCAATCGTTGCTCATAAAGATTCATTCTGGTAAAAGCTTTGCACCTATAATCAGCTGATGCTGTGGATCTCCATGAGATCTTACGTCAAGTCCTCCCATTCAGTCAAAAAATAGTGGCAGGAACACAGACCAGTCATGTGAGTTGTACTGGTTCCATTCCGCTGCCGTTTATTAGCGTAGTCATTTGCTGCAGTCTCCATATGGCTTCTTCAGTGCTGCATTGTGATTTGGAATTAGGATTCAACTAGCTGTGCTTGCACTCAGGTCTTCTCATGGAGGCAGCAACGGTGGGGACTCCTCCCCTGTGAGAAGAACCTGGTGCTGAAAGAAGCCCTGCTAAGAATCTGCTGTGTCAGGGACTTCTGTGCCTATGTATGCTGTGGGAGGCAAAGAATGTATGCATGTTCCTCCCTGATAACCTGGTGTGCTCATATATGTGTCTATCCAGTTATGTGTTGGCCCAGAAAACAGCTGAGAGGTCTATGACTTATCTTGAGGTTACACACTGCAGGTGGAAGCATTTAGCTCTTTGTAACTGTATATGCACTACAGGGACTAAGAAAAACCAGGAAGACAAAATCCCTCAAACCTGGAAACTGCCTGTGTCCCTTTGGAGAGGTGAGAAAATCAGAAATGGGCTCTCTCCTGTTAGTGTTTCACAGATATTATATAAGGGTATATGAATTAATTGATAAAGTGTTAATACATTCAGGTTTCAGAGTAGATCTTCCAAAAGTTAGCTTTTTTTCATGGAGGATGTGATGGAATGGAACAAGAATAGGTGGAAAAGGAGAGGATGGAATGAGGCTTAAATAGAGATTGAAATATGTTCCTTCTATCAGGTAAATAGAGAAAGACAAGAAAAAGTCCATCAATAGTAGGTACATACATTGTAAAATAAACTTTGTGCTTACAAATATCTGGACATTTTAGTTACTGATTTATATCTGAAATAACTTACATGTTTTTAACATTTTTAGATTCAAATCTGTGGATAAAGTTTTTTCCCCCTGAGTTTCCCAAAGTTTACAAATACTTTAAAATGACTGGATAAATTGCTAGCACTAAGGATTCCCTGCTCTTTATAAACCATCCCAAACAACTATCAGAAATTGCAAACAAGATGGCACTAGTGAGATGAAAGTGAAGGAAGTATTTATGGAACAAGTTGCTTGAGAAGTAAATTAAAATATGAAACCAAACAGTAGGATTTATAAAGTAAGGCTAATTGTGTTTAATTTTTCTAAAGCCCTTTTTAGATAAGTTAGCAATTATTTGTTATTTGATGAAAAAAATCTTCTCCAACTTCCTCTGTCTTTCAAAAATAAATGTTATGAAGACAAAGTTTCCATAAAATCTCTTCAAACAAAGGGATTTCTAAGGTCAGAGTTGCTAGAAAGCACAGGCTGGGCCTTCAGTCAATGTGATCAGGCATCATTTGAAGCCCACTGGAAGGAGTGCAATTTACACCAGCTGAGGAGCTCACCCTCTGTACCTGAGGTAAAGCAAGAACAGTAGAGATGCTCTTTTTCATACAGTAAATAATACAGTAAGTGTTCGAGAATTTATTTACTAAAGTCCTGTAAAATAAATTTTGTTTTTCCATTGTACATAAGGAGATACTGAAAACCAGAGTCAGGTGTCTTTTCCTTGGCCAGTTAACAAATCGCAGTTAAAATCACCCTGGTGCTCAGGAGACAATCGATGTTTGCCTTGGTTGGTGATTTCAAGTAAGATTAAAGCAGAAGCCTACACTTAAGAAATTAGAGTTTGCTTTTTAATCCCATTCTGCAGAGGCATAAATCATCACTGTAGATTATATGTTCTATTCAATTTGCCTTGAAATAGAAGAAATTAGGTTCTGTTATTACAGCATAAAACCACATCTGAGCAATGGGTACATATTTACAAATGATCCTTAAAGCCCTCTTTCACCTGTGTCAAAAAAGAGGCCCACTGCCAATATTTTGAATTCTCTGCCAGTTATTTCATGTCCCTATTTTAGTCTGTAGTAAAAGAGGAGAAAGGGAATTACTTTGTGCTTTTGCTAGATGGTGCCAGAGTACACTCATGTTCTGCCCAGTTCACAGAACTAGCTGCAGAAAAAAAATCTGTTTATTAGAAAATCCTTCACTAAAGTGTAAGCTGTATAGTGCTGCTTATCTGCGCTGGTAACTGGGCATAGCAAAATGCAAAAGGTTAGTTATGTAGAGAAGTAAGACTGGTTTCTGTTAGTAAATTGAGTAAATAGAGATACATTCTATGAAATCTGAAAGAAAAAATAAGTTAATGTCATAAAACCAGAAATCTAAGCAAATATTTGTAAAAACAATGCAAGCAACATCTATATATCTATAAATTGATATACGTATAGCACACTACTAGTGATGTTATTTCCATGAGAGACTCATAACTTGATAGGGTTGTTTTGCCTTCTCTCTCTGCTTTTTTTCCTTCTATTGCCTTTTCCACAGGTCTGCAATCAATTAGCATGGGTGAAGAATTGCCAGAATACATTTTTTTCTTGATGTGCCTATGTCACTGCCATAATATTACTGGAAATGTAATAATTTAAATGGTGAAACTAATTGCCTAGAAAGTGACAGCACTGAATGTGCTCTTTCATGGATGGGTCATTGTTGACACTGGCCCATTAGATATAATATTGTGTCCGTTATAGGAGCTCTACAAGCGAAACTGCATCATTATTATTGCTTTGTATTATGAAAAATCATTCCTTGCAGCCGTGAGTGCAATCTGTTTTTGAAAGGTAATCACAGTGGACAAAACACAAATCTCAGTTATAAGGTGGTAAGTACATTGCTATACTGCCACAAATTTGCATTGATGGAGCAGAATGAAACTGGTTTTGTGTTCAAACAAAAATAACCAAAAAGGAAAGCCTGTCCTAAAAATACTGTTCTGGTGATGGACCAGCATCTCTCTTTGAAGCGCGCTTGGCATAGTCTGGGAGCAAAGTACAAAAATGCTTTTACGGAATTACTCTTTTTGTACTCTGGAGGGTGCTCCCAAGATTTTCAAAACAATTGGAGACAGTACCTTCTTTCTCATGGCCTTGTCAACCTTGGAGGGAGAGGATAAAGTTGGAAGGATTAAGTTCTCTTAAACGCTACACATCTTTCACAAGCAGAAAGATGACTCCTACATTCTCAGCTACTCTGTGCTTGATTTACATGCAGCGATGGATGGAGAGAGAACACAACACACCTTGGAACTGGAGCCTGTATTAAAACAGTCAATGAACGGCACAAAGGGAAGCAAACCAGGCAGGGACTGTGTACAGGGCTAATACATTCTTACTGCATTATAAATATTTGTATTTATGAAGATTAATGGACTGAAATATTTTAGAATGAAGCCTGTTGTTTATCCATGAGCTGCAAACATGAGAGATAGCTGCAGTGTGAGTTTCCCCACACCATCCTGTTAATGACCTCAACTGTGACCTTGGAAGTCCTCTTGAGGGAAAAGGGGAAATTTAGTCCAGATCTTTTATGGCCATTTCCTGTGCAGAGCCATGCAACACAATCACTGCTGACATTGCAATGTGGACTGCTAGCAACTGCATGATCACAAATTTCTTCATACTTAGAAACATTAGATGTACTAGGAACTGTGAAGTTAAAAGCCCAGAAGTTTTCAAACTAAATGCTAATCCTTGCATCAGTACAAACACTGGGTCATCCTTAATGATCTGAGAAATATGCTATGTAGCTTAACCTGAACTTAATAAATATTTTACCTATGTATGTAATGTGCTGCAGAGATTTAATTCCTTGTCCTAAACGTTCTTTCACAAATTCCTGCTAAGGTGTAGTCCAAAGCAAAATGTATAGCTCAGAGAGAGGAAAAGCAATGGGAAAAGGTTAGGCCTAGGTGGCTGCAGGGAGATACGAAAGAAGGGCTTTAGTTATTGATTGTAGTTTGTGACTTGTAGTTTGTCTACAGGAGAAGACTGAATACAAACAAACCCAATCAATACTTTTCATTGCTATCTGAATATGTGTGAAATCCCAGCTTGCCTCACTCAGAAATGAAACACATCTAGTTTATCCCTTTTATGCTTATTTTTTTTTAAATGTAGTAAGTATAGTCAGATACCCTGAGTTGGCGAACAAGCAATAGTTCATTAAGTGGTGGCAATTTAATTGATTTTCCTCACTAATGCATATCTTGAGATAGACAACCATTACAGGAAGAGTTTGGTAGGTAGCTGATCCCCATTAAAACCATGTGATTATGCTCCCAGTTTCACAGTTTTACAGCCTGACCCCAGCCACTGCTGGATTCAGTCATGGTGAAGCAGCATACGTTATGCAAACAGTCAAGATGAGATGGAGGAATATTTGTAGGAATTGCAAGAGGGTGGTGGGGCTAAGAAAAAATTAAGTTGAAAGGAAATGAAGAAAATATAAAGATACAAAGAGCTCTTTCTATGGCCCTCAACACTGTAATATCCAAGTTTACACAACTGTTAATAGAATTGTACTTCCTATACCCCTTTGGGAGACGCAATAATTTTTCATGTTTTTGAGATAAGGAACTACAGCACAGAGTGGATCAACTCATGTTTCAAGTGCTTCCTTTGACTGAGCCAGGACTTCATATGCATGCAACCTGCATAACAAACTCTAATTACAAGATAGATCCATGTTTTGTCCTGTCTGGATAGAAGTTATCTCAGGACCAGAAATTCTGTAGCTGGAGTGTTTATAACATTGCTCTGTTGTGACTTTAATTTTATGATTTATAGAGTGTGAAGTACTAATGAAAGAAGACTGTGTATTTGTATTAATTATTTTAATGTATATAATATCCAAAGTACAAAAATAGTACTATAGCTGCAACCACACATGAACACATAATTGCATTTTTTTTAATAACCTTCAAGACAATTGGATATTTCAACAGAGACATGTTTTTGAGCAGAGGCTCATGTATAACTAGATTTTGGTCTCTGAGTAAATACAACCCTGGAGGGAGCACATACAGACACATGTCTGATAAAGGTAACTGTTGCTGTATTGCTGGGTAGAGAATGGGACGCAGTTGCAGAGGTATGTTCTTTGCAGCCTTCTTGTGTGCTCTCTGTAACCAGAGTTATTTTTTCCTGTTATTGCTGCAAGGACTGGTCCTGAAACATCTTGATTTACCTGATCTTATCTGACATGGGGGCAAACCACATTACCTGCAGATATTTAGCATCTGCATTTGGCTTTTGAAATGTCAAGGCAGGAAATATATTTTGTAAAGAAGCTGTTCCTTGGTATCTTCCTTCTCACTCTAGAAAATACATGAGAGTTACGAAGCTTATTGCATCAATAAGAGAGAGGGGTTTTGTCAGAACCAATAAATGGGCACAAAAAATTATTAATCTCACACTGAGTTTTAGAGCATGGTCAAATATAACTATAAAAATAGTGTATTTTTTTACTAAAATAATAAAATGGGACAGCAAAACAAGTATTTCCTCATCTGTCTTTTAGCCATGAGCTTGACTGAGTGAAAAGTGGAATGTTTTGGTGGGACTGTAATATGGGTTGATCAGGTCAGGGAAGAAAATTGCAATTTTCTAATTCTTCTGAATTTCAATATGTATGGAGTATTTTGCATCTATTTTTGTCTTGATATATAATGAAACAAATGGTTGAAAAAAAAAAGGAGACCTTCCTCCTCTTACTACAAAACGTCCTTCCTGACCCTGAAAAAATAAGTACTTATAGAGCCAGAAAAAGGAAGAGGAGGCAGAAATAAAATGAGAGGAAAAAAAGGTATAGAGAATTAAAATCATCAGTGTATATTTCATTGTACAGGTTTGGTAAGTGTTTTTAATACTTACTTCTACCTCCTTATTTTCCTGAATAAGAGGCTTAATTTACTAGATACATGCCTGAATCTCTGAAAAATGTGTCTTAATGTTAAGTTTCAATAGGTTTTTAGTTCTTTAATGTCTACACATGTAGTAAATAACATACCCTCTTATTTCAGTGCCACAAAATTGTTCTGCACTGTGGATTTTACAATACTGGATTTCCTAACCTCTTCAATACAGCATGGCCTTTTGTATAAAAAGAGGAAGAATCCCATGGTATTTAGAATATCTTTCTTCTGACCTTTCTTAAGGGTACATCCGATTTGCAGCACTGTATAATGTGTTAGCAGCAGGCAAGACTACGTCTTGAAAATAGTTCAGAATTGATAATGTGTCCCTATGCACATGATCCTCATACACAATTTCTCTTTTCAAAGGAACCTGCTAGGAATTCATGTCTGCCATTTTAAAACTGACAATAGTGGTGCTGTTTGGGCTTTTTATTTTGTCCAAGGGCTTTTTAAAGATTTCAGTGCTCAAAGTATTTATAAAATAACAAATTAAGAAGATAATACTGCTGTGGGCTACACAGAACAATGCAGGGGCCAATGCTACCAAAGCATAAAAGATTCCTTAATCTGTATATCTGAGCCTACTGCCTCCGTGACTATATCTGATAGGCAATACACACTGCCTCTCCTTTTCCTTTATTTTTAAAAGAATTTCAATACTCTCTTAAGCTTTCATATGAAAAATGCAGAAGCAGGGCATATACCAAGATGAAAGGATATGGTCAAAAAAAGACACTTTTCCGTTTTTATTGCTAGCATTACTTTTTTCCTTTGTAAACTTTCTCTGTCACAGGCAGTTACATGAATATACTGGCAGCCCAGTTCTTTTCACAGCCTTCATTTGAACTCATCCATGATAGATGTATATGGTCATAGATTCTTCATGCTGAATTTATTCTTTATATTTCTATAAATTAATGCCATTGCTACTAGAGACGGCTTCTGACAATAGGTTTCACTGTTCAAGACCAGCATTTAATGTTTTGTGTGTTCTAGTGAATTCCTCATAAAAGAACTCCACTCTATATGATACAAGAGCTCAATCCAATACTGTGGTTTTATTCTTTAAAAAAAAATCACTAGAAGGAACAATTCATGATAGAAAAATGACTAGCTCGACAGCACATAAGATTGTTTTATGAAAATATTTTAGCACTGATAACCACATCTTAGATGCAATCCACAGCTGATGGCAAGCCATCCTTGTATCTGTTCCCACTGCATGTAATTAGCTTCTAACACATATCCACATCATGCGTTTTAAATCTTCCTTTCATCTTTTTACTGGAGTACCGATGTCTCCAATGACGGATTCTTAAGCAAGCATTTTATGACAGATGCTCTACATAGTCATTTTATATCTATGGCATCAATAAAGCAATAAAACTTAATTGGTTACTTCAGAATGAAGAAGCTTATTTCTGACACCTTGAAGTTGCAGATTGAGAGGCAGATTCACTGAGGGGGAGAGGAGGGAAGAAAGGGTGGGTCAGAGCCGGTATTGCTTTATAAATTGCTTCTTAGGATACTGGCTTGGAAATCACTCTGCTGCTAGATGACTCTTACCTCACTTAATTTGGTGGTGGTGGCAGCATACCTGTGATGTGCCCAGCCAGATCAGCACTGGTTCTCAGAGTCACAGTCAGGTTCTCAGGTTCCCAGTCATAGAGTCCCAGCAAAGCAGTTAAGCACATTAAAAACCTCGTTGACACAAATGAGTCAGCAGGACTTCTGTCCTGAAGTGCAGTATCCTGTAGGTGGTGGTAAGCAGCCTATTAATTTAATGGTTGATCCTAAAGCCCCTAAACATCTTGGTTATGGTTTTTGATGAGCTTTCCACAGCTCTCTAAAAGGACCTGTCTTCCTTCACGTGATGCTTAGGTTGATATAGAAGAGCAGTCCTGGCTGTTCAAACAAGTATGAGGAAGATGGTTCCATGTGAAAATAGCATCCAAACACATGCTCTGAACTCCTCCAGATCACAGAATGCAGCATTGCCATTTATAGTTCTGTAACAACTGAAAAAGCTTCCGTCCATGCTTCTTAAAAGGGCAGTACCGGTGTCTTCTATATGATATTAAAGGAAAAGTCTTGCTATAATTTTGCAAATATTCATAGCACGGTCTCCGACTGAAACCAAACCAAAGCAAACCAAACCCAAGAACTTTATTTCTAAATAATGGAATGAAATGAGTCTTTTGATGGATATATATCATCCCATCCTCAACTTTCGTTCTTATGCTAATAAATTACCAGAATTTTATTATTTCCTGTTCGTTTATTGAGAGAGAAGATGAAAGAGGATATGTGGACAGAACCAAGCTGATTTAGAGATAGTGACTGGAAAGTTCAATACATATTGACTTATGACTAGAGTTTATGGCTGTTTCTTGTCTCCATTAGTCTGCTAATTTAAGTCACGTATTATGCAGCAGTGTTTCTTGGGTTATGATGAGGCTTCTGCAAAGTTTGAGCTTGCAGGTAGGATTTTTACACTAAGTTAACACATACAACATTGCTGCTGAATACAGATTTTTTTTTTGCAAACTGTGCAGCTTGGAAAATTGCTCACATAGTCCTGAAGTTCTATGACACTTAATTCATCTCTGACCTCAAGTGTTATCTGTTTTCATGACCCTCTCACTAGTTTTGTTTATCGAAGGGTGCATTCATTGCACTTCAACAATGCCAGAGTGATTGAACTCTGGGCAAGAAAACCCTAAAAGAAACAAGTATCCTCTCTAGCCTGGCAGCAAAGCATGGACTGGAAGTGCAATAACTCACTTCCCTGCTAATTGCATGGGCCACAGGACCTACAGGGGGAGACCAAACACTGAGGAGCCCAAACACCACTGTGGCCAACCTTATTGTCTTCCTTACTTCTTTCTCTCACATCTCTCCTTAGCCCTTCCTTGCACCAGCCCAGGCTACCACCTGCTCTGCAATAGGGAGCTGGATAATAAAGCAGACCCTTAGCCAATTCTCAAGCCACTGCAAGACGGTGGCTCTCTAAGACAGCCCAGAAGTTCAGCACACAGAAGCACCACGGACTTTCCACAGCCCCTGGATGGGAATGGATGACAGCACATGGCTTGATGACCATCCTTAATGGCAAGGATTTAAGTCTCTTTGCACCAGCTAACTTTTTTGTGAACACCCATATGATGCTTAGTTAAATAACACTGATGGAATGGTGGCTACTGCCTTAAACACCTCTGAAGTTTTGAAAGACTTGCTGGTGGAAAAAGCACATAGATGAGAAAATATTAAAAAGCATGTAGATCTCTATGTAGGTCTTTCAATTAGAAATCAGAGATATGTTAGTCAATAGGTTGTGACAGTCTGTACTCTCATCCTGCTCCTCAACACTCCAAAACAGGTGTTCTCTTCAGCTGTGCATTTCTTCCAATGCAAACCCTTTAAAATCAGAAAGCACAGGCCAGGGCTTGATTTCATTACTATGAACAGAACCAGGAGCTGTGATGTTATTCACCAACCATCTGAATAACTAGATAAAATTGATGGTTTCCTTACAGTTTGATTAGATTTTGTGTCAGTTCTTACAGTGACAGATTCAGAGAAAAGTAATAAAAAGACAATGTAATTTAAAAATCAATAATGTGGAGGGGAGGGAATGCAGACTGGGAAGTTTTGCATAGCGGGTAACATTGTATTGCAATGTTTAGTTTTTTCTTTTATCCTTTTTATTTATTAACATTTAAACAGATTTCTAGGGATTTTTATCTTTTATAATGACTACAGCCCTTTGCTGAGCTCATTTCCATTACACAATGTTATTTCAGCTGCTAGGCAAGGAGATAACATGCCCTTCATTAAAAATAGCTAGGAAGAGAAGAGTAGCATAGCCCCCCTTAACAAGCATTTCTTGTTCCTTATCTTTTTTTCCTCTCTCTCTTTTTTTTTTTCCTTAACGTGCTACTCAGATCTTTTGTCGTGGAGAAGTTTGATTATGCCTTAATCCAAATGGCCAGTTCAATCTATTTTAATCCAATTAACTGATTCAAACTATGCTGGGTGTCATAATCCATTCTTAATCCACTTAGCAGTTGTTTTTCTGACTGGGTGAGGACTTCATAGAGCAGAGCCCGTTGTTTGTTTTCGATTTCAGAATGCAACACAATGTTGCAAGCCAGTTTAGACCATTTCCCTGGTAGCCCAAACAAGGAATGAGAGCGAAAGATGTCAGCAAATTTGCATCCTTCCTGGGTTTGTTAGTAGGACTTGCTTCTCGTGATCAAATTGGATTTATCTCTTTGATTTTTTTTTTCATGAAACTGAATTTAAATATAGTACGTGCCAGAGACTGGCAGAAATGACTTGTAAATCCAGCTGGTTTAGCTTGGGGTGCTCAGCTTGAGATGGTTCAAGGCTTCTCTATATTTTATGAAAATCAGGTCCCTTTTAAGGAAATGCAATTCCTTCCTCCATTCCATAATCAGTTGTGAAAATCTTG
>JAVSBS010015696.1:0-10727 GCA_033124195.1 Coracias cyanogaster | reverse complement strand
GATGATTCATGGGAGTCGTAGTTTAAGCTGACTTAAAAAGACATTTTAAAAATGGTGGGTCCGTTTGCCACAGAAGCCCACACAGGGAATGTGCCTTTTGGCCATTGCTTTACAGTATGTTTTCATGAAGCTTCTCCATTTCCTTCAGATCATACGGTATCCTTCTTCACCTTTGAAGCTTCGTAAACAAATTATTTTCAAGAAGAAATGTACAAGGACACAGTAACATAGGTTAGCTGCAGCTATGAATTTTATGAACAGTTTGATGGAAACCACAATAAATGGCAACATCAGCCCACAAATCAGCTTTGCAATGCTCTTACTCCAATCTGGTGTTGAGGGTGATTCACTGTGAATTTGCTTTTCATGGCCACCATTTCATGCAGTATCATTTATCAGCATACCAGCCATTTGTGCTGCAGAAAATTGGCATTAGTTTTAGCAGTGGTAACAACTAGCATTTTTGCAATGCTGCTCATGTTAGCAAAGTACTGTAAATAATATCCCAAAGCCTACAGTAATTGCCCTTTTTGTAATGTGCTCGTTCTCTGTGCTATCACCCAAGTTGTAAAGCTGTCACATCCTGACTCACCATGCATTGTATCTTAGAACAGTAGCACTATTTCTACTCAGACTAAAACGGGTTAAAATGCAACCTAAAAGTGATCCACAAGCAGAAGAGCTGGATGGTACAAGGAAGAGAACAAGTTCCCTTATTTAGAGTGGGGAAAAAGTCCTCTCTTGAGAATTATATCTGAGAGAAGTATGAGGAAAAATAAAGATGTGGGCTGTTAGAATGTAAAATATCAACTACAATGAAATAGAGAGCTCTTTTTTTTCCTTATTTTGACAAAGTAGTAGTATCCCAGTATCCTGTGGTTCCTGTAGTCTGAATGAATGTAATCCTTTTCAAGTCTTTGGCTGTCCCCTGGCTTGCAGTTCTCCCACTCAAAAGCTGGGTCTGAGGTAGGATTGGCCCCTGTAGATCCCATTTTCCTTCAGCCATGCTAAGGTAATATATGGCTGATAGCCTTCTAGAAGTGCAATTTATTTAGAAGGAAAGCATCAAAGAAAACTTGCTTTAAACCACTAAGTGCAGCATATATTAATATGAAGCTTTCACTACAGCTTGCTGCACCCTTGTTCTGGAAAGGCACCGATATCTTAGGCTCTTTCTACAGAATGTTTCTTTCTGCTTCTCTCTTTGCTTAACCCTTCAGTTTGTATCCCTAGCCATATTCTGAAAAGCATCCTATCCTTTCTTCTCAGGAGACATTTAACTACTCATTAGCCTTTACATTTTCAAGTTCTGAGCTTGGAAAAATAAACATACATCTTATTAGCAGACAGGATGCCATGTCCTTGAGGTTAATAATTTTGCCCATTATCTTTGAAGAGCTGGCCTAAGTATTTGTTCTGGGAAGCCAAGTGCTGCTTCCTAATTAGTTTTCTATGCATCCCACTGTAATTTAAATCAATATACTTACAAAGAAAATTCCTGAACTCAATAGAAATTCACTGACTGGTCACAGAAAGCATTCACTGTAATATTCTTAAAGTAGTCACATGTTTTGTTCGATTCTATAAAATGAGATCAAAATAAGCGCACTTCAGCAGAAAACAGTGAACATATTTTTTTTTGTCTTCTGAAGGCAGTATTGTATCCCTCTTTTGTGCAGAGAGAAGCTGATGACCTTGCCACAGCCCCTTGCTATGGAATAGAGCCTCTGTGCACTGTCAGTAGAAATATGTGTGTTTGGATCCAGAAGTCCCTCGTTTAATTCTTACTGCTGATAATTTATCTTTTCGTACAGTGGTACAGTTTACTACTTCCATACCTCAAGACAAATGTAGGAGTCCAGCGCAGAGCCACAAAGATGATTAAGGAAGTGGAACATCTCCTTTTTGAGGAAAGGCTGAGGGAGCTGGGTCTCTTTAGCGTGGAGAAGAGGAGACTGAGGGGTGACCTTATTAGTGTTTATAAATATGTAAAGGGTGAGTGTCAGGAGTATGGAACCAGGCTCTTCTCTGTGATGTCCAATGATAGGACAAGGGGTAAAGGGAGCAAGCTGGAACATAGGCGGTTCTACGTAAACATAAGGAAAAACCTTTTCACTATGAGGGTAACAGAGCACTGGAACAGGCTGCCCAGGGAGGTTGTGGAGTCTCCTTCTCTGGAGATGTTTAAAACCCACCTGGATGTGTTCCCATGTGACCTGGTCTAGGTGATCTTGCTCCGGCAGGGGGATTGGACTAGATGATCTTTCGAAGTCCCTTCCAACCCCTAACATTCTGTGATTTTGTGATTTTAAGATTCGAGAAAACAAAACTCAACTACATTTGTTTTAAAATCTTAAATTCTTACGAAAGCCATAAAAACCACCAGTGATTTTTAGCAGAAAAGAAAAGTCTATGTGATAGGAATAGCCCTGAAGACAACGACATACTTCAGCAGTTCACATATAGCAGCATACTAAATATCTAGGCTAGAAAAATGTATAATGTGGGATGTTTAGGAGATGTCTAGACTACAAAACTCCTCTCAAACTCAACACTTTACCTAAATGGAAAGACCAAACCCCATAACTATAAAGTACCCAAGAAACAGCACAAAAGATAGGAGAAAAATCTCTACAATCAACAATTACAATTATTTAGTTCCTGGAATTTATGTTCTTTAAATAATTTTAGAGAGTCTGAGGTTGGTGGAGAGAAGCAGCATGACAAATAGTCATGCTGTTGTTGAGTCAGTGTTTTTAGCCAAAGCATTATCCAGAAGAGTTACATTCATATATTATAATACTTTGAGCTTGATTAAGGTGCCTAAACATAAATGTCTCGGTTTCTTAAGAAGACTTGCGGTATAGAAGACAACTATGGGCACTACAAATGTGGCAGAAAAGTAGAGGAAAGCAGGAAACCCTTCTGAGCTGGAAGTTGGGGGATATATAGGATGCCTCAAATGACATAATAGAAATAAAGCTACATTTAGGATATATGTATTCTTTCTCTATACATAGGATACTAGGTGTAACTGAAAAATATAACTGAGCCCTTTATGTCCAACTGTATCTGTTGGTAAAATAAGGGAAACGAAAAAATATACAGAATATTATTTAAAATCTATCCTTATAGACCTGTTGCTGAAAGAAGTGGAATGACTTCCTCAGATTTCAAAAGGAACTATGCCAAGCTCATAGTTGAATAAATGAGTATTGTTAGTGATTCACTAGCCTTCTTGAGCCATGCATAATGTCCAGATCAGAACTGGTTTTCCACACTTCTCTCTGTTTAAAATCAAACATTGGTATCATGCTTTTATTTAGCTAATTAAATATGATTTTAGCATTGTCATTTTGTTGTGTGACACCAATACTTGATGTTCAGAATTTAGCCTGCTCTGTGATGTTGGTGAGCACTCTGTGCTGGATAACCAAGAAAGTATAGAAAAGCCAACTAAGCTATTAATCTTTCAGGCAAAGTAAAAAGTGCAGAGAGTAAATGCAGCACAGAAGACTAAAGAATTTGAGCTTCTTTTGCTTGCTTTTAGCTGTAAAGTGTGTTCAGAGACCTGATATCACGAATAGCTATGAATAGAAGACTGCTACTGAAAATAGCATGAAGGTGCTCCCTAAACAGTTACGTCACCTTTAAGTTTTAAAGAAGTTTCCATGCAGTTTAATTTAACTTTCTAAGGTCTCTGGATGGGATTGAGATAGTGTTTATTTCTGATATCTAAAAATGGAGGTGGCTCTTTTTCCTCGTTAGGAAAAAGACTACATGCAGAATACTCAAAAGGGCTGTGATTAGGAGCCAAAAAAAAAAAAAACAAACGCTGCATATTCCTGTCCTGGAAGTTGCACTCTGGGCCACATAGAACTGTCTGAAGATTGGAAGAGGAGGCAATTGCTTCAGGAAAAGAGCCCGAAGTAATATCTGACTAAAATCTTCTGAATCTGAAGTGCGGATACAGGCTGCAGATATGTCCAGAATAGCAAACTTTAAAGCATTGGGACAATTCTTGGGAAATGTATTCAGTTTTGAATATAAGTTGAGATATTAGCCCAGTCTACAGCTTGGTTTGTTGATTAGGATGAGCTGGGCACCATTCCCAATAAGAAGTTTACAAGTGGAGAGTTTGCCTTTTAGAGACCAGCAGAAATGAACATGTCTGGGGGTAGGTCATAAGAAATGCTGCATTCAGTCAGATTGGGGATCCATCTTGTACAGTACACTGTCTCTTTTATGTTGATTCTAAAAAGACAAGTTGGCAAGGCATAAAAAAGGATAAAAAGCAAGTAGCTATCACACCTTTCACAGGATGTGTGAGAGCTTGGTGTAGGGAGAGAAGAGTATATATGGTTATGTTTCTACTTGTTTAATGAAGAATCCACAGAGTATAATAAACCTCATTTCCATGAAATTAGCATATGGGTAAGGCTTTGTAGGATCTAAGAAAGGCACTTTGTTTGAACACATAGGGCATGGAAATTCTCATTTGAAATCTTTAATTAACTTTTCCCCCTCTTCATTATCAATAACTCATTTCAACTATTCATAGCCTCAATATAAGCTTCCTCTGGTGGCTAAGAGATAAGACATTTAAGAAATAAAGAGTCAAACTCAGTGTTGCTTTTATTTGTATTGCATTTGAATTTGACCAGAATGCTGTGGGGTTTTTTATCAAAGATTCAAGTGAACAGACTACTAAAGCTGATTTGGTTATAGACTTCCTGGGGATGAAGAATATTAATGTTCACATGTGGTCTCTGAATGAAAGCTTGATAAACATGCATAGACTGAGATTTTAATGCCCTACAATGCACACAAAATTTCTCTAGGTATTGTTTTAACAGATTCACATGGAATCTCTCAGGTGTTCTATTAACAGATGCCACCCTGGAATGAAATTGAGGAAATGTAGGAAATTAATGGCATATGATGATTGGTGAATCACAGTACCTGAAAAACAAAACAATGTTCATGTGAATTTTGGTAGCTCATGTGCACTCTCTTAGCAAGTAAATATGGTAATCTACATGATCATTTTTGTATGCATAAACCTCCTTGTTCACTGTGTTATGTTGCCCATTTCTTTACTTTCTTCATATAGATAATAGATCTATTACAATTTACAAGTCTGATTTACTAGCTTATGGTGTAGAGATGCGATTATTTCAGTCTTGAAAACTCTGAAGACCCCTTGGAGAACTGAACAAAATTGTAAATGTCACAGTTAAACAATGTCTTAACTCGGTAAAAGCCTGGAAGATTACAGCAATCAGATGGGGAAACAGACAAGTCCAGCAGCTGACCGCAGGGTGGCTGTGAGCTATGAATGTGACACAGTTATCAGGAAGGCAAACTGAGTTCTAGGTTGTGAAAAGTATTTCCAGGAGAAACTGAGAAGTACTAGTACCGCTATAGCATTCAACATATGCTACAACTATGCAAATAAGTTAAAAAGGACCAAGACATGGGCCAATCAGTGATGTATGATCATCCCCATTTTAAATTGATGGCATAGCCCTTGCATGTTTTTAGTTTAGGCCAATTAGCCCTTACCCAGGTAACACCAGGGCATGGCTCAGGGGCTAATGTGGGCTGGGAACCATTCTCAGGACAGTGCTGAAAACCAGGAAATTAACTGTGTAGAAGTGAATCATGCCACATCAAGTAACCTTCTTTACATATGGTGTACTTACCAATACAGGTGTGGCCATCTCAGTGAAATTAATTCATTGATTTTAATGAAATGCTTCTGATCATCCATACTCAGGAAAGATACATTTGCATAATCTATAGAGAAAAGATACTTGGATGACATGGAATTTGAGAATTTAGTTTACAAAAGAGATTAGAGGAGCTTGGTTTGTTTAACTTCACAAGAAGTTTGCCTAAAAATAGTACACATCAGAGAAATAAAACACATATTTTCAGTGAAGAATAACACTGGACTAAGAACAAATAACTGATAGTGGCCATAAATATAATTTTCACACAAGGTTAAAATTCTAAGAACGATTTTTCTACTCTCTGCAGGAGTGAATGCTCATTTGAAGCAGATTGCTATTTGGAGTAGTGGACAGAAGGTAAACTTCAGGTTCAAAATGATAAGATCATAGATGAGATTAAACACTTTGATTGGTACTTGCAGCAAGTGTCTGGATTACAGTAACTGAGTGCTTCCTTCCAGTTCTCAGCTCTGCGTTTTGGGGTATTAAACAGCTGGTCAGCATATGAATTTTCAAGGCTAATTTTAGAAGCAAAATGTTGAGTAATCTTCTTCCACATTTAGACTCACAACAGTCCATTTGAATTTTGACTACTGTAAAATTCATTGTTCCTTGTAATAATTTTGGAAATGCAGTTACAACTTCTGTAAATATGATTTTAAAGTTCTGCTTCATGATAAGTTCTTTCCTTGTTTTACCAACTGCTGAACGTTCAGTGTTGACCAAGTAAAATACACCAATAATTTCACAACTGGTAATTTCTCTACACAACATAAAAATTATCTTTCTAAAAACGTCTTCCTTTCAGTTCTGATTTTTGGGTTACCACTGATTTTGGTCTACAGTGCAGACAAATACTGTGACCAGTGTTTATACATAAATGAAATGGGATTAAAAGTAATTTTTAAAATAGAGGACTTTACCATGGCCTTCTTTACCCTCAGGTTTTCTAACACTGTCCGTGCCCAGGAAGTCCAATAATTTATTTATCTTTAAATAAATAAGGGAGATTTTCAGATAGTCACTTTACTCTTGGGGCCTGAACCTTAGGATAAACACTACAACACCATGAGACATCCAACAATATTGTCATGGCAGGCATCCCAGTTGTCTTGAAGTCATCTGAATTAGCTATTGGTAGATCACATTTAGCCTTGGCAAATGTATTAGAACAGATGAATTTTCAGCTCACTCAGATCTAGGTCATGAGGTTCAACAGAATCTATTTGTCTTTGAGGAAACCTCAGCTGAATGTTTCTTACAGATCTAGTATTGGAATGGAGGGACAATTTTAGCAAAGAAATAAATGAGCACAGTTTTAAATTCAGATGAACGATGTATAGTTCTAGTCACACTTACCAAACATGCTTATTGTTAGAAAACAGAGTGTGAACGATCCCTCGTTTATGGAAAATTGGCACATACAGTATATGGCTCATGACATAATTTATAGAGTTTTCTGTGGAGTCCTGGTAATTATTACTGAACTATTCATTATTGATCTCATTTGGAATGTTAATGAATTTAAATCTAGCTTGTTGAAATGTAAAAACACCCACAAAAAATCTATTGTTCTTAGGCAATTCTGCACTCACTGAAGCCAATGGAAATGTTCCCACTAATGTCAAGAAATACTAGATCTATCTGATCCATTTGAATGTGGCTCCATCGTTGTTTTTACGCCTGCTGAGTTACTGTTTAACTCCACGATGTCTTTAGTGTTTTATATTTGACATTGTCTGTGGTGCCACCCCTAGGCCTACCTCACACACGGGTATCAAAGTTTATGCAAAAAGGAACAACATATTGAAATTTTTGGTCACTGTCAGAAGGATCTCATTCCAAGTGCTATGGACAATATAATGAGGATCTGGAGAATCCCAATTTCCTAATCACCTCAAAAAATTGAAAGTCTAGGACATTAGTCTTGGTGATTTCTACATCACAGTAAAGTGCAGCTGGAGCATGTGAGTAAAAGTACTCTGTAGATCCCTGAAGAGGTGGTGTATATGCATGTTTTTCTGTGGGCCTGGAAACCATGACAACTCTAGCAGCAGTTAGAACTAATGGTCTTTTTTTTTTTTTCTCATTGAAAGAGTTAGTATCATCCTTGGATGCGTAATGAGAAAAGTTTTAAGTAAGTATTAGGAGGTCATAAAGTGTCATGAGCTAAGAAAAGTATTGATGAGTGTAATACCTTGCTGTTACATTATATTTTCATTTTGTTGCTGGAAAGAAAATACATAGAAAAATAAATATTTGCGTTTTCAAGAAAAAACCTACAAAAATTGTTTGAGAACTATAAAATACATTTTAGAGTAAAAAACCCTCCATATATTTAACCTACTCAGGAGGCAATTTAATTACAAATACAAAGTGCCTACACAGGCATAGGATATCTGTTAGTAGAAGACTCTTTGACCCTGTAGACACTGGCAGTAAAATGTACTCTCAACAGATGAAAATCAGAAGTATGGCAATTTGGGCTGAAATTAATGTGCATATTTTAAAACCAAGAATGTGCTTAACTATCAGGGCAGATTGCCAATGGACATGTAGATTTTTTCTTTCTTCATGTTGTCAAGTAGGATGACATATCTAAACATGTATGCTAATTCAAGTTGTATATAGTTGGCACTGAGCATGGAAATTACTGAATGAGGTTTTATGGGTTGTTGTACACAGAATGGCAGATCCTGTTGTGCTTTTTGCCCTTAACACTAATACTATGAGAATGAGCTTTTTTTATAATCTGGCTGATAATATTAGTCATATTTAGATCATTTGCCATAGTGATTGTCATAGTCTTATACCTTCATGATGTAATTTCAGTTGCCAAACAGAAAAAAGGTAAGTAGCAAGAATTCCCTTCTCATTTTCTTTGTTATGCTGGTCTCAGCACTAAGGTATTCATGTGTCTTCCAGTGCAGTCAAAAACTTGTTTGTCAGCCTTTGAACATCTGTTAGAGCAGTTTATTTTTATATTCTCTCCCAACCAGGAGACGTGTGTTAGGTGTCTTGTTTTGTTAAGTAAATTTTTTTTTTTAGTGAAAATGAAGGAGAAGAGGAAGTTTCTTAGTAAGGAGCTGTTTTGAAGGCTTTTTGATTCTCTTTTAGCATTAATGTTGCTTAACACTGGTATCAGGAAGAGTTTGAGGCTTATATTGCCCATGCTGAAGAAAGTAGTCAGGTTTATAACAACTTAGGTTTTGGCCTTAAATTAAATCATCTTGAATTACTCCCTTCCCAAGAAAACTTGAGTTTGCCTGCATAATAAATTGTGACCAGGTATGAGGGGGATACACTAGATCAGATGGGACATATTAGATCAAACCAACTTCGTAAAAAAGAAGTTGTGAACAAGGAAATGAACGTTAAGTCAGGGGCAGGCCTTGTGGAGCTGAAGCCTAACAGTGTGTGGGGCTGCACTAGAAAGATCATAGCCGCTCAGGCCAGGGAGGTGATTATTCTCTGTCATCTATCCAGTATTTGTGAGGGTGCACCTGGAGTACTGCATCCAGCTTGTGGCTGCCTATTACAAGGAAGACATTGAAGGAACAAGAGGCTGAGGAAGCTTTGTTTGACCCACTTAGAGAAAGGAAGACTATGGGGAGAACCTATCTTTAGCTAAACTGAGTGGGAGGTTACAGAGAAGGTAGAGTAAAATTGCTCAGATGTTCATACAACGAAAAGATGAGACTCTAAAGTTAAAAACTGCAAAAAGGTAAACACTATCTAGTGATAAGAAAAAAATAATCACCATAAGTATGGTCAAAGACTCAAGTAGGTATCTCAGAAGGATTTTAAAATCTCTGTCCTTGGAGATACACAAAATTTGACTGGACAAGGGCTGAGCAACTGACTTTATAGCTGGATGAGCATTGACTTGAACTTGCACTATGTGACCTTCTGAGGTCTGTTCTAGCTGAAATCATTGTACAATTCTAAACACAACAGTGTCCAAAGATAATCATAAGGCTTTTGAATCACAACTGGCTGAAGTCTTTACAAGGTTGGTCTGGCCCATAAGATGACATTTAGATATAGTTATGGGCAAAGAGTAGGGAGTCCATTATATTAGAGCAAACTGTTAACAAGTTACCAAATTTGGTTTCCATCATAAAACATTATGTAGACCCTTTCATTACTGACTTTCAGCTATGGTGTATCCTAAAGGAAGGAATCAAGACCTTGAACTTCTTTAGGTAGTCTATGGAAAGTTAAGGAAAATCCTGGGGGACAGATCTGATATGTTTCAGTGCCCTGCACTGTTAAAATGAGATGTAGCATACTTTAGTAGCTGAATTTCTTTAAGCACTGAAATAGTATGACCATTTATATTGAATGCTGAATCACTGCAGTCAATCAAATGAGAAATGACAAAAACATGAATAACTGAGGCCAGGTCATTGCCTTCCAGGAAATACTCTTTTAGCCAGCTGGAAAGAAAGCTTTACTGTGTATGCCCTGAGCATCAGTGAAGAATTTGATATGCTTTCTCAGATTTAAGGCCAGAGTGAGCCATCAAATCAAGTACTTTAAAATGCTATTGGCAATTTTCCTCACATAACTTTTTTTTTTTTTAAATGGCATCTGAGATTCTGATATTGAAAATATTAGGCAAAATATTAGAAAATCCATCACAATAGTCAGGTTGTTCCTGTAGTTAACCATCCTCATTTTTATAACCTACGCTTCAACTTCAAATTTCAATTTGCCTAGCTTTAGCTTTACAGTATTGATTATTTTACGCTTTTCTTTGTTACATTAAAAAGCCTGATAGTATTCATAATTGTCATCTTCTGAAGATACTTCCTGAAGTCTTTTCTCAATCTTTCTTTAAGACTTTCAATAGATGACTATTTCTACAGTTCTCAAACAATTTTGTAGCTCTTTTTTGAACACTCTTAAACTTAAAAATCCTTTGATTATTAATATAAGGACATATTATCTAGTAGTTATATCAGACTACCAGTTTTGCTCCACACACTA
>JAVSBS010015693.1:55231-89531 GCA_033124195.1 Coracias cyanogaster | reverse complement strand
AATTCTAATTTTCAAGACTGAAATTGAGGACTTCTGTTCAGTGCTACTGAAGAGCAGGAGTATTCTTGTGATC
The DNA here is from genome assembly GCA_033124195.1 of Coracias cyanogaster. NCBI lineage: Eukaryota > Metazoa > Chordata > Aves > Coraciiformes > Coraciidae > Coracias > Coracias cyanogaster. The sequence goes on along the minus strand of JAVSBS010015693.1, from coordinate 89,458 downwards.
TGAATCTAGAAAATAATGTTAATGATTTACCTGAGTATTTAAAACCACCAGAGTTGGCTGCTATGCAAAACAACCACTAATTTTAATTTCTGTTTCCAGACAGATTCGTTCACCAGCATTTGCTATGATGTCAAGCAGAGTAGAACATACACAAAGAAAGCAATTATGAATGCGAACAATTACAAGTTTCAAAAATAATGGGTCCGTTTGCCACAGAGTTATATAGTTTTTTAAATCTACAGTATAAATCAAGATAGCCTTTTAATGTAAAACAGTTGTTGATGGCTTAACTGTTTTTTTACATGTGATTTTTAAATCATGTCATTGCATCCTTCATAAACCTACTATTCAGTTCAGTTTTCATAAAAGCACCAAAAAAACTCTCATGATATTTTTTGCACATAGCTTGGGTACCCATGTCATTACTGTACCCACGCACCTAGAACAGACTTCTATTCAAAACAAAGATTCTACTGTTTAAATCTTGTAACGGATGCTCGTAGGGCATGTTCTCAGTGTTCTCTTAGTTCTACAAGTTTCTTAAGTGAAAAATAAATGGAATATGTTGCTGAGTTTTTTCTGTATACACACCTCCTATGTGTCAGAGGCCTTCTCTACTTGTGAATGCATTGGCTTTATAGAGGAACTTCAGAGGGGGGAAAAGAGAAAGGAGGAAAACCCCCTCAAAGTGCAGGAAAATACAACCATCTGTTCACACTATTTCATTTGTAAACTCTATATTCCTATGCCTTTGTGAGAGGATGCAAGCTGCCCAACAGGCAAGGTAAAAGAATGTTTTCCTGAATGAGTCAACTTACGCAGCATGAGCAGCAGTGTGCCACAGCTAGCAAACTGTACTATCCACAGTTTCACTTCTTTTCTCCATTTTACACTGCCTTTTCAAGTCATTAACATTTTTTTCTTCTCCTCTTTGCCTCTTCTGAAGGGGAAATTGGTTCCTTTCTGTAGTGCTGACCATCTGTGCTTGCACGGCTTTTTCCTTTTTGTACTAAGCAAATCCTCATCCCTGCCTCAATCTAACACCAGGTGCAGCTCTCAAATATTTACAGTATATCAAAACAGTGCCTAGCACAAGAAAACCCCAAACAGGATCACAGTTACAGAAAGCTTCGCATCTGAAATGTCTACTTATACAGAGAGGTGGTCTGCCTACAACAGTGCAACTCTTACCATTTTTCAACAAGAATAATTTAAGGCATCCAGCCTTTTCCTACAGGATTTAGACAAAGGAGAAAAGCAGAAAGAAAAACTTCAAAGAGTAATGCACTTCCTTTACTGGCAGTACTGCCAGGCTGACACTGAATAGAGAGGCTATGCTCGTTAATGAAATGTGACTGTGTTTGCAAGGTCAGGCCTTCAATTTTAAAACTCAGTATTTTAAATATGTTTCCAAAGACTCTCAGGGAAAAAAAAAAAAAAAAACACCTTAATACATGTTACTCACCTGAAAAGACATTGGGAAATGTCTCTGTAGAAGCCTGTACCCCTGAGGACTTCCTTGAATGAGTCAAAGGCACTCTTTCCGTTTGAAATTTCTCTCTAAACCCCTTGTGCTCCAAGAAGCCTGCAGAGCCCACCTTCTCCGTTATCTCGTATTTGTGATTAGATACCTCTTCTGTCCAGTCTGCAGAACGACTAAATAAACCTGCCAAACTAGCAGACCTCTGTTTCTTGATTGCGACTTTTTCTTTTTTCTGGAAGGACTCCTGCCTCCTTGTGAAAAGCGGGCTCTGAGATGGGGAGGGAGAAGGTGAATGGTTGGGAGAACTCAGTTGCCTAGTTGTGGTTTTGATGTAACACGGATTAATTAGATAGGGCTTAAAGCATCGGGAACCAAGCATCGGACTGTCTGCTGTGCCCTCGGCGGACAAAATGCCATTTTTCATTTCCGTGGATAAACCATTATGCAGGTCCTCTTGACTGGCTGACAGAGCGTGTTTCCCTTCCTGAGTCTCAGCAGCATGATCACGGCCTGCATCTGAAACACCATCCTCTGTTACTGAGCCCTGCAAATCAACAGCCTGCACTTCAGCAATTTTAGTCTCAGCATCTGCTACCAAGGTTGGAAAAGGTTGTGTGGAGCTGTGTATCTGAGACCTGTTTTCTACTGCAGTTCTATTTAAATCACCTTCTAGTTCACTAGCTCTAGCATCCACCCCAGCAATGAGCTGTTCCTGTTCCTCAGTCAATAGCATACGTTCTTGTGTTTCAAATAAGCCATTACCAGGAGAGCCTGTGCCATTTTCCACTTCTTTCAGTTCACGTTCAGTTGCACAGGAGACAGGAACTCTTTCTGCAATTTCAGATATCGCTGGAAAAGCTCCCTCAGTGTCTGGGCTCCTCTCTTTGTCAGTGGCAGTTACTGAAAGAAACCGTTCAAAATCTAAGGGGGCTGCTTCCAAATTAGCCGTGTGTCGGCCCATTGTTTTGGTGACAAAGTCCTCAGTTCCAATGTTAATTGCCCCCTGCTGCTGCTGCTGCTGCAGTCTAATAGCTTGCTGGATATCAGAAAGCAAATCCTCTTGTTCTGCAGCTGAATGGAAACTGTATATATCCGTATCAGAGCCAGAGCTGGTCCTTTGTCCATCCTGTGTCTCTGCAGCAGCTGGGACAGTTTCATTTCTGATTTCAAAATGTTCAACATCTGTGTCCGAGAGAGCCCCTTCATCTGCAGAGATGCTTATATCTGGAGTTTTGGTAACAATTGAATGAGTACTGTCCAGCTCTCCAGCCTGCAAGGCCTGGCTTTCCAAAACATCCTCCCGCGAACTACTATTCCCATCTTTAGCTTTGGACAGATTTTTTCTGATCCTCAGATTTGAAAACACCGAGGCCCTCGAGTCCGACTTACCCTTCTTCTTACCGGATTCACTTCCTTTTGCATGCTTCCCCAGTCCCCTTCTGCTTCCCAGTACCTTCTTTGTGCTTTCTGTATCCTTGGGCCCCGAGGCATCCTCTCCTCCTTCATGCACATCACCTGCGTTTTTCTTTAGCTTCCCATCTTGATTCCCCATGATTTTTCTCAGTGCAACACCTTCGGCAATCAAGCCATGCTCCTGGGTTTCATTCCTTTGGCCTGCTGGCGAGATCCCCTCTAGCGATCCAGGTTTGTTTTCAAGCGGTGGTGATGCAAGTGAAGCAAAGGCTTGCTGTGCCTCTCTCCCATCTGCTAGAGCTGCCTTTTTGCATAATGTGCTGCTTGCACTAGGCTCCGCTGGGACATGCTCAGTACAGCACTGAGAGCTGCAGACAGCTCCTTCCAATGGCTGCTGCTCACAGAGCCGCCTGCTCTCCGGGCTTCTGCTGCACTCTTGTTTCTTTAGGAAGGATTCTGTGAAAAGTGTTTCCTTTATAAAAGTCACTTCTTTTTCCACGGTTTTTATTGCCTGCATTTCAAACTCAGCTCCTCATCAAATCATTTATAATTTCAGGTCTTCCTGAAGGGGGGGAAAAAAAAAAAAAGTTAAAGCAAGGTACTTTAATTATGCTGCAATTGTTTAAATGAATAAACTAATAACCTTGGAAAGGTAAATATTATGATTATTTAATAGTTTATAAGGTGCTTAAGCATATGTTTCTTTGACAGATTACACAGTACCTCTGGTGATTTACATGTTTACTTTTTAAAGGCCACCAAAACATGATACATAATTTTAGAAGGAAAGTCACTCTGAAAGTAGATGGAAGATAACAAACAAAAAGTTCTTTCCACAGTTTTAAAGAGTTGCACTTAAAATTCAATGCATTATGGTAATTACACTATAAAAACCTCTCACAATTTGTATTCTGAGAAGGTAGATACACAATTATTCCCAGGAGAATCAACTCATCAATATTAAAACACACCACCATTGTTTTCCCTGATAAGAACATCTGGCATGAAACACGATAAAACAAACAAGAAAAATAGCAGTATTCAAATGCCTGTAAGGAAAAGGGTACAGTAAAGCATTCCTCTATTTCACTCTCTATATTTAATAATTGATTTGGACACTGTCACTTGCTAACTATTTTGGAAGTTTGTGCAACAGTTTTAATCAATTGCTGCCTCTCCTCCATTTTTGGTTTAGATGCATAATCATCAATACTTCTTAAATACATTTCCTGAACTTCCACTTTTAAGATTTAGCTTTAAAAGAACTGGAACAGAAACAAAAGGCCATAAGAATGTCAAATTACCAAGTTGGATCAGTTTAGCAGTTCAAAATCTTGGTTCAACATCAGCCAATAAGTAATTAGATAGATTTCTGTTTATGATTTATCATCTCTAAACTGCTTGAGCTATTAGGTCCAGTCTATGTGAAAGACTACTTATTCCTCACACCTCTGAGCTTCATTACTAGCAATTCCCCATCCATCAGAGAACACTTAAAACAATACATCATTCCAGGGAAAAGCATCCTTTTAGTTTACCTAACTCTTACTTTTTGGTATAATTCTCTTCCTACCAGAAGTTTCACTGGCTATACTCTGCCTTATACATATTAAAGAAGAAGAGTATTAAGGCTCCAAGGAGACCTTATTGTGGCTTTCCAGTATCTTAAGGGGGCCTACAAGAAAGCTGGTAAGGGGTGAGGGACTTTTTAGAATGTCAGGCAGTGGTAGGGCTAGGGGGAACGGATCAGAACTAGAGGTGGGTAGATTCAGATTATACATTAGGAAGAAGTTCTTCCCTGTGAGGGTGGTGAGACACTGGAACAGGCTGCTCAGAGAGGTGGTGGAAGACCCATCCCTGGAAGTTGTTAAGGCCAGGCTGGATGGGGCTCTGAGCAACCTGGTCTAGTGGGAATTGTCCCTGCCCATGGCAGAGGGGGTTGGAACTAGATGATCTTTGGGGTCCCTTCCAACCCTGACAATTCTATGATCATTCACAACTTAAAAACCTATGTGGACAACCCCTCACATACACACAGAGGTTTTTTCCAAGGAATACTAAATATCTTTACGAATCTGGGCTATGGTCATTGTTAAATAATTGCTGTTAATTCTGTTTGGAAAGACTAGTACTGTAAATAATATGTGAAAAAAATCATTTTGAAACATCATATTTTTTTCCTTGTGCTTCTTGGTCTCTTACTGCTCTGACGTAAGTCCTGTCCTGAGGGGCCTGTGGCTTAGGCACCAGAAGTCTTCTGTCTACCAGAACTCAAGTGTTTTAAGTGGATCAGATGACTTTGTACACTGTGTTTTTTTTCTTTTTAGTTTTCACTTATCTAATGAAGTGAGTTACCTTTTTTTATTATTCATTTTTAGCACTCAGCATTCATAAATATACTAGAAAGAGCTAGTATAGAAAAACCTGTAAAAGCATATTAAGCAGTTTTGCTTTTTGACCCTTTACTGATTTTGCTTTCTGTTATCCTACTGAGTTTCTAATTTGTTGCAGTATTTTACCTTTTACAGCTTTATTACATACTTGCAAAAGGCTTTGAAAGCTGAAGTAGTTTCAGTCCATCTGAAGACACACAGTAAGGCACAGTTTGAGGGAACCCCAGTAGTAGAATACTACCTTCATGGTTGTTTCGAACTGACAAGGATCTAACCCTTGATTACAACTGGAGTACTTGTAGCTTCCAATCCCATTTAAAAGCTCTTCTCCCACTAAAATCTGCCAGAAACTAACATACCACAGAACTAATATAAAGACTGAATATGTATAGCAAATGCAGAATTAGTGTGACGTTCTGAAACATTCCCTTTCCTTCCTTCTCAGTAAACTTGCATTACAAACTCAACACACTCCCCTTACAACTAATGGTAATTCCCCAGCAGTAATTACACTGTAAATTATGCTGCAAAACCAAGCCACTGACAAAGCTGGGGTTATGAGACAGGCAAGTTAAAGACTGATCTCCATTTTTTAATTAGAAACTAGTAACTTGTCATGGTTTAAATCCTATATCTGCACTGTTTCCTAGAAGTTTTCCTACAGAACATCTTGATGAGTAAGTTCTTCGAAAAACCACATAAATGTATAGCCATAGATATTACCTATGTTTAAATATATTACACTAAAAATTATTCAATTTTTCCAACTGCAGCTGTAATCCTAAAAGTGAAAGAACAACAAGAAAAATCCAAAACCTTTTCTAGGTAGTCCCTCTGAATGTGGTATCCTAACAATCGTGGATTCTGACCAGGATTTCTGATCTGTACAGGGAGAGAACATCACTAAAATAGGAATACTTATGTGAACAGAGGGATGCATATGAAAATCAGAGAACTCACTCTGGTTATTCCACATAAGGCACAGAATATAGGTTTATAAAAAAAAAATAAAAAAGGAAAATGAGCAGAACACAAATTACCTCAAATTGGCAGTGATAGATACAACCCTCACTCAGCATTTGCGGGAAAATACAAAATGTTAACATTAGCCAAACATAGAAACAAACGTTAATACTTTGGTGTTTATACACAGGAGTCTTTTAGCTTCTAAAGAAAAACATATTATTAAAAGTCAACAAGAAATCAGAATGTTTTGGCATCAGCAAACAAAGCATACATTTTAAAAGCTAAGAACATATTAAATATTCTATAATGAAAAATAGACTTTCAACAGAAGGTAAATGGGGAAAAAAGAAGGATTTAGGTGTTCAAGAATGGTATTTCATTTTTAAGAGTAACTATAACTCATTCTTAGCTTGCTAGAGATCATCAACAAGCAACGGATGCTAGTCTGTGAGCCTGCCTGCCTACCTCATTTAATATTTGCTAGTGGCCAGACATAAATTACTAAGGGGTGAGATCGCAGGCACAGGCCAGAAATCTCCTTCATCTCTTGTTCCCCTCTAAAGCCCAGGAAATATGAATAGCGATACAAAGAGGAGAGTCAAAACTTACAGCTCAAGATGAATTGCCCTGGAGCTCCCAGAGACTCCCACATTAACATTTTCCAGTTAGAAAAGTAAGCCCATGTTAGGAGATTGTAGTTATTTTTAAGAAAATAATTACCATTTGCTGCAGCCTCTCTGGAAAGGTGGCCAGATTCCCCCAGGACTCACTCACTGCCTGCCAGCCAGCCCACCTGCCCTGCTGGGAGGGGAAGGGCTGCCAGCAGCACCTATTGCCCACACCTGGGTGCAGGGCTCAGCCTCCTGGAGCAGCGCCAAGGCAGAGAACTGCCCCCCGGGCGGGGCCAGGGCGCTGGTGGACCCTTCCCCACAAATTGCTCACAAAAAGGCTGAGTTACCAGTTGAAGCCCTGGTATCTTTGGGCCTATTGCAAACACAGGCTGCCTGGGGGAGAGAGGGGTGCTTAGGAGAGCCTGTCTGGAGGAGACACAGTCTTTCCTGAGGTGGAGAAGATTTTGCCATTATTTATTTACTGTGATATTTCATTCTACTCTCAATAGCAGTTGTCAAGCAAGTCCCACTAGAGTGAAGATAGTAACACTCCCTTACTGCTGCTGCTGAGCATGGGGCTGTCGTAGGCCATGCCTGCTGGGGCCAAGCCTTTGGGGCAGGGTTAGTCTTCACTAGTGTGATGCCAGGGAACAGTTTATACCACAGGAGTGTTGGCAACACACAAAGCGCCCAAAACAGCACCCTGGCAGTAACACTGTGGCTACCACTGCAGAAGCACCATCGCCACTGTGCAGTAAAGATGGGGGATGTAAAGCAAATGCATCACCAGAATAAGTTGCGTTTCATGTTCTGCCTGTACTTCCATACTGCCCTTCATGGCGTACTGAAAGGCAGGCTCTGTACATGCGCTCACGGCTAGCTCCTCTGGGAGCTCAAAGTGACTGACCAGCCAATGAACACATGCATATATGGGGTCTGTACTCCCTTTCCCTGCTGGGGACACTCTGTACCTGGGGTGAGGAGAAGCTGCTGCAGCCCAGGGTAGGTGCTCTCCCGGGAGTAAACCACTAGCAGACTCTCTGAATCACCCCCACACAGAGGATGGCTGAGGCTGATGAGGGAGCTGTGCGAGAGCTGCAGCACCATACTGCAGGGCCTAGGTACTATGGCAGTGGTCTGGGAGATGGGCTGTGCTCCCCCCAGCACTGTGGCTCCTCCAGCCTCCTTTCACCCCACTTCCTGAAAGAATAGGACTACTGCTTGAAGAGGGAGAGTGGGGACAGCCAAGGGGATCCTCACCTCTGCCATACACACCCTGAAGAGATTTGGGTTTTTAATTACTGGCTCAATGTGCAGGGGTTTGGCTTGGAAATAAAGGCACACAGATCAACAGGACTGCTTTAAAGTACTGTGGTGTCATACTGCTGATTGGGATATGGTAACGAAGGCGGTATGAAGAAAGGTTTGTTTAAGCAGACCAGGGTATTCCCAGCCATCTATATGTTACTAAAGCTTGAATTTTCACAAGCAAGTGGATGGTTCATTCTATTTCAGTCTGGTGCTGTAGCCAGGTCCCTGTTTCTGCTGTCCTGTGCCTTCCCTCAGCTGCCTTGCTGAGCATACTGGAAAAGTTATGTTCCCAGAAGGCATGAACTACCATTAAATACTCCCTTATGCTGCCAAACCCATGCTCTGAGCAGGTGAAAATCGTTTCCTGCCCCTACACTCCCACCTCTTTCAGCTATAGGTAGAATTGTCTTTTATGACTTGACAAGTTCTAGCAGACTCTCTTCCCCTCCCTGACTGGCAAGGACCAAGTCAGGAGATCAGAAAATATTATGTGGGTTAAGAAACCATACCAGCTAGGGATGAAGTTGGTCTTGATCTTGCCTCCTTTAGTTTCTAGTGGTTATGAGCTTCTGCTTTCCTTTTAATACTTTTCCGAACAGTATGAAATCATGCATTGTATTTATATTAAGCTGAGGTTATCTAGTTAATGAGAAACCTGTTTTACTTATTGAACGGTTTCTTTTATAAGGAGCTTGAACCTACCAAGCAATGATCCATGATCCTAGGTAAGTGTTTGGCTTGCCTAAAATCTTTTATTAGGTGCATGAGAAAATAATTACTAGGATTTTCAAATACTTGCTATGTAGTGCTTAACTTTCTCCCACATAGTTTCCAGCTAGTGAGAACTAACATTTAAAATTAACGTATCTGAAGAGGCAAGGTCTCCAGCAATGTGGTGTTTGCCAACTACTGTGCTACAGAGTGCCCACTGGTTAGGAGCCAAAGTCTTTATGAAGCTTTTTACCACCTGGATTTCTCACTTAAATGCAATAATACATTTATGCATTGTGAAACACATTTTTTTTGTTTAAAAATATGATCAGTTTAACATAGCAAAACCCATACATATTCCAACAAGCCATTTTATTGTTTCCCCCTAACATTTCCATATTCTTACTGCTGCTTTATTGTGAAATACACTTTTCAGCACAAAAGCTATATAGGACCTTTCATAGTTACTTATATAGGATGGGTTGGCTGAACAGCTGCACAAACCCTGCCAGCATTCCAGAGATGTATGCAGTGCAGGTCAGGGTCAGGTCACAGAAACACTCTCCAAGAATCCAGGCATCTGCAAATACTGCAGCCTGCATTGTGCTACACTAGTATTGTAACCAAACCCGAACAATACAGAAGTGTGAAGGTCTGTTTTATTCCCTGTCGCAGACTGAAAAGTGAGGTATCTTGTGGCACAGCTCCCACTTTTCCTTGCACAAAGTTCATTTCAGACAATTTTTCTTTTCAAATGCAGGTAGGCAGCAGTTGTTTCCTAATATAGGCTAAGCAAATTCAGTGCAACACAGTGTAGGCTGCACCATGAATAAAAAAATGAGTAATACATCTGCTGACCAGGCTATCAAAGAAGCACAGATAAGACAGATTCTAGCACTTAAACCACTGTAAATTACAGTGAAAAATCAGAGTAAGAGTCTAAGCTATAATTTATATTTTCTAAGGAAGGGAGTGAAATTTATGCAAAAAGGGTATTCCTTCAGACCTCATAACTGCTTTTGAACACAGTAGGAAACATCAAGCAAGCTTTTAAGGTGAAGGTTATTAAACGTCTGCAAAATTCATGCGCACTGAATTAGTATTTGGGTAGAGGGGGAAAAGATAATCACAACAGACTGTGTCAGTCAATCAAATAGGATTCGTACAGTTTAGGACTACCTATCACAAGCAAGGTTTTCATAGGGAAAAATGAGAGCAGACGAGAAAAGATGTATTGTACTAGAGGACAAAGAAAGGAACAAAGAATACAAATCTGTAGGAAACTGAGCTTCCTGATTTTCATTCCTCAGAGAAGAACATATTCTGTTAAATCAAGCGGAAAATTACATGTTGTCTTTTTGGATTTCTTGGACAACTCCCAGAGTACTTAATGATAGGGTTGAAAAAATGTGGACCTTGATCATATCAGTGGATCTTTTTGCCTGTAGAGAGCCCAAAATGCAACAAAACAAAGGCAGATCTTTTAGCCTAGTCCTTTCCTGTAGGAGACAAGGGATTAACTTATGTAGGTAGGACTCAAATTTTATCTTTTCTACTGCAACAAGTATCTACTAGTCTGAACGAAAAGTTGACAAAAATCAAGTTTTTCCTGTGATCTCAGTTTTTAAAGATCTCAACCAGTGACATGGATTGTTTTTTAAAAATGCGTGGAGAGAAAAAAAAAATTCTTCATTTTTTATCCTCTTCTTTTAAGCATCAGTTTCTGTTCTATTGCAAACATTCACACCCACACACACGTGAATGTGCAGAGTTTAAATCGAATAAAAGAAGAAAAGCATAGATCAGCTTTCAGTTCTTTTTAAAACAGCAAGCAATCTCATATCAATTGCCGTAAACATGTTCTGCCCAGAGAGCACAACTCTGGGGCGAGCTCACTTTGTAAGTGAAAGTTTAAAAAATGGGATGGTTTTGAAGATAAGGTAATGTTTTTCTATACGTTTGTTGCATTGTCTCAAATACACTTAATAATTAGATTACATTTTAAATAATATTTTCATAATCAGATTTTGGATCAGACGAATCTAGTCTGGCAACATAGGGAAGAAAGTCTCTTTCCTAGTATGAGGTTTACTTCAGTATAGAACATTAGCAAGGTGAAGACTCCAATTTGATAAAACAAATTAACAAATGCAAATGTTCCCATCTGTGTAAGTTCATAGGATGAAAGCCTTTGCAACTAGAGTGTAATGAAATAAATTATAAACCAGCAGAGAAAGGTAAGTACTGAGAAACTAGAAAGGAAAGGAGTTCTGAGGAAACCAAAGGAAAGCTGAAGTAACATGTATCACTTACGTAATGTTAGTATCTCATGGTTTTACTTCCTCTTACTGTGATCCTTTACTGTTCTCACATGATGATCAGCATCAGCCTTCCATACGGGGGTTCATAATTGCTGTCTTCAGAGTTCTGCCTTTATTTATCTCCACAGTACAGCTCAAACTGAAATTGCTATTGCAATTATAGCAATTCAAGATCATGCCTTAAGCAGAGATTGGGAGAAGCTACTGCAGTGAATAATCTGGATAGATACAGTCTCTAGCATATATTTTGCTAAGAGCTGTTGATGCACAGGGAATTCTCCACTTTAAGGAGTTGTTGGCTGAGTCATGACCTCTCTTCAGTAAAATCCTTGCTTTGTCTATACGTGTGCAGCTTTAGCTGCTGCAATGCTTTTTGGTTTAGGGTTTTATATATATTCATAATAGGTGAAATAGAGACCAGGAAATTGAGAAGAATTTGAGAAACCTGATTTAAGGCCTTGAGCTCTCTTCTTTCTGGGCTTCTTATGTAGAAAAAAGGCTAGCTGTAGAACTATTTAACGCTCCTATGTTTACTTCCCTGCAGTGAATCATTTCTACAGAATACTATTTCTTTCCACTAAGTTCCCATATAAAGGACATGAGCAGAGAAGCTTTATGAATACCCCTGAAAGTACCCCAGAACTGGATGTTGCTATTGGTGAAATTAATTTGATCTGATTTCAAGTATTTTGTCATTTGCCTGTTCTGTTAACTCTGCGGTGTAATAAAGCAGCTGGCCTGGGAGACAGCAGTAGCTAATCTGCCACAGTATCACAGGACACTGACTGGGCTGCAAATCTACATAAATACAGTACTTGCTAATGTCCAAGCAGTTCCAGCTGTGTAAGTAGGCTGAACTAGTTCAGGTAGGACTTATCTACCCTAAGACAGGTGCTACTATGTAAAGTGGTCTCAATTCATAACATATTTTATGTCCTTGCCTAGGCCTGAGCATGAGGGATCCAAAGCCTAATTAGCACAGTGAATTTCTACTGGTTTTGTAGTTAAAATCACTTTTGTTTAGTCAGCTGAATAGTTATCATAATAAGCCAAGTTCTAGTGCTGATTGTCTCTATAAAGCTAACACATTGCAAATGGAGAGCTGGCAATCTATTTGACTACAATAAGACAAAAGAATCATGGTGCACCTGAATAACACAAATAAAGGTCAGGAAATTCAACTAGCATAATAATGTTTTTGCATCAAAAGGGTTATGCCATGCATGGAGGCCACCATTGAACTGCAGCTTTTGCAGGGCTAAATGCATAGGGAAACCAATGTGATCCAGTTAAGGAATGAAAAGTCCCTCCCACATACAACAACAGGTTAAAATTTTGCCAGATCAGTGTTTCTTCTTACTATACCCATTCCCAATCTCTCATATTCTTACACCTTTCTTCCTCAACTTCAACATCTTCATCTAACCAAGTGTCTACTATCAACTGTCTTACTGGATTTCTTGTCCTGAGCAACTGTCCTTTGACTTCATTTCCACCACTGTATCCAAGAACATTTTGTGTGACACCTCATCTTGCTTCATTTCACAAGGTCATCCACAGACCAAGAATGTTCTCAATATGGTGGGTGGCCTGTTTCTAGCTACAGAATGGCATCTCTTTTTCTGTACTTATCTTCATTTATTTGTCTGAAATTGCTGGTCACTTCAAAGACCTACTTTAGTTTGCCACTTTCTAATGCACCTTCCCTTGCAGTGCCACTTCTTCCTTCTAACAATCCCCATTCTCTCATATATGCGTTAACAGTTCTGCCCTTAAATGATGTGCCATCATGTCAATCTCTTTTTATCTTTTAATTCAAACTCTTCTTCACTGTACCTAGATTCACATCTTTGACTATGATTGAAGGAGTTATTTCCATATCTTGATAGTAATGTGTAGAAGCACATGGGACTAAACATCACTTTCTTTCATGTGGGCAAGAAGTACAATAAAATTATCTCACAGGTTTATAGCTCAGATATTATAATTGCTTTTACTTTTCCCTCCTATATCCTGGCTCTAAGTTAACCCTTTTAAACATTACTGTCTGGGTCTTTCAAATACTCTCAAGACATGGTTGACCGTATAAAGAACATTCTGTATTCATCATCTATTTTATCTGTAATTCTTATACAATTTCCTTTAGCTTTATTTCACCATGTGGGAATCCCGAGTTGGGTTCCAGTATTCTGTGCCACAATCCAAACAGAGCCGGTCAGAAACAGAAAGGAAAGAATTAAATATTTGCCTCCCAAACAGTTTCTGCTGAGAAAACATGTAGAAAATAGATTAATAACAATTACATTTAACTACTACAAGCTTCAATTCTAAGAAAGAATTGTGAATAGAATAGAGAGATGTAATTCAAACAATGCTTGCTTCACGTCTCAAGGTCTTAATTTTTCCTAAAACATCTTAGTTTAAAATGTCACAGCCTAGAGCACTCAAGAAAAATAGTTAAGGAAGCAGAAGTAATACCAAAGCATTGATTTATGCAACAGTTGGCAAGAAAACTTTGCACTAAATGTTTTTTTATGCTCTGTCCCCAACCTTGCCAATGCCATCCTATTAAGAGCTTACATAAAATTATTTCAAAAATAGAGTCCTTCCTAACATCCAAGCTGGTCAGCCTCACTTATTAAATGACATGGGATATATCATTCCTATTTCACTTTTGCTCTGGTAAGATGTTCAAATAAACAAGAATGAAATGCTCTGCAGCAGTCCTAAATTTAACTTAAAGAGGCTTTGTGTGAACTCTCAATATAGAGCTCATCTTTTTGTATGTGTGTACAATAAGGAAAAATTGTGTCCTAAGAGTGGTTATCTTTCTATTTTTTAGATAACGTACTCAGCACTGAGGAAAAGAACACCACCTGGGGATAAAAGATAAAAAGTTCAATTAAAAAAATCCTGACCGTCTTTTCGTCCAGTTTTTTTTTACCTGGGGCGTTATTATAGGAAGTGTTTGCTTTACTAAAGTAGTATCAGGCTACCTTAGCATAGCCTAAAGAAAGAGGGAAAAAAAAGTGATGAGAAGTATCCACATCATCATCTGGTACTTCATTTGCCTCTATGCCAGAAATCTTCCCAATATCCACAAATACCAAAATATTTCAGGAATATTGTCTTAAAAAATAAAGGACTTGGAGTTATGGTACATCTGGTTGAACATCATGCCTTTAGCAGTGATCAGTACAGGCAATGTTGCAAGGCTGTCGGGGGTGGGGGGTGGGGGTTTAATTGAGTCTTGCAACTCCAAACAACCTTGTGCTCTAATTCAAGGTGTTCTCACTATCATGTCAGCTGCATTTTGCTCTCATTGATAGGTTAGTCAAAGCTGGGACCAGTTTTACCAAACACTAAACAGATGCTACAAGCACACTGTTCCTGGCCCAGAAGGCTCACAGTCTAAGTAGACTCACATGGATAACCTTATTAACTCAATTACATTTGCTCACTTCCCCCTTTCTTTCACTGCTTTTGTTTTTGCACCACTGTGCAGTGAAGGGGCATTTGATGAACAACTGTCAGTAGCCTTCCAGAAATTACAAACATCAGAAAGGTTCTTGATGTGAAAAGGATGTCATACTGGCTTAGTGAAATTGAGTGGGCATTTCTTGTGTACAGCACTACACAAGCATATGTAAAGGTGGGAAAGGAAAGGCGCAGGACAGTACAGAGCATACCTGTCACTGACAGGAGTTGAATGTAACATGAAAAGCTCAATTCTAAAGTAGTGTTTTAGGGAAGTGAAGAAAAGTAATGGAAGAATTGGTGAAGAAAAACTGAAGACAGATGGAAGATCAGTCTTTTCTGTAACATGTCATAAGGGAGCATTGCCTTGAATGCTTTGGTTCCTGGGTGGCTCTGTTGTTGGCCTTGACATTAGACTCATGTTTTCAATTCATCCAAATACACAAATTCTCACACATTGAAAGAACAAAACACACCTTTGCTGCCTCACAGATACCAAAGTGCTAGACTTTTCCTGCCCTATTGCAGGAACATATAAATACTCACAATGACATACTAAGCCTTATTTTCCCTTTTCGTGTGGCTGCTTTTGTGGCAAGATACTGTAGCCAGATGTGAGTATTAAAAGTGAAGACAATATCCACATTGACATTAAACTCTAACCTGGTTCAAGGGCTCACTGTGCACTAAGCACTCTGTAAACACAGCAGAAGACAAGGCTTGAAGTTTTGGGAAGGCTGGTTGGTGTTTGGGGTTTTTTTGTTCATTTGTTTGCTTTTTTATCTGGAGCACAGGAAAATGACAGATGAAGCAGTAATGAGCAATATTAGAAAATACACTTATTTTCATATTGTCAGATAAATATCTTACATCAGGTTAGGAAAGAAGGAGGAAATAATTTGACAGAATATATGCAGGCAACTCATCCTGCTTTTTTCTGTTCCACTCCACTGAATTTACTGTTATCACTCCCATTATAGACTATTCATGATGCTATTTTTTTTCTTCCAGCATCAAGTCAGTATCTGATTAGACACGAATAAGCTTCTTCTGTTCCCTCTAAGTCAATATTAATCTAAAATACCTCAACTGCCATAACAGGGTTCTAAGTGGTCCAATGTTTCTGTGTGGAATTTTGCATTACTGGCAGCCTGATACTTCTCCCTCTGATGTGAAAGTCTAGCTGTGTCCCAGGGAGGAAGTCAGATGGCTTTGCACTAAACCACAGTTCTCAAGGTTGACCATAGAGGCGGGAATAAGTCAACCAGAAATAGCTGTGAATAAACATCTGTTTAGTAGTATACAGGATCTAAGATTTTTTTGAAAATAGAATTCAAACAATTTCCATATGTACATGTTTGGTTTTTTTTAAAAGATAATTTAAATTCAACTCCTGTAGTCCTGATGAAAGTTACAGTTCCTTAAACTGGCATCAGCCCAAATAATTTATTAATAAATGCTTTTATTGCCAAATAAAGCCCTAACTGCATGGAATACTTCAGAGAGACCTTAAGGCAAAACCTCCACAAAAGTCTCCTTTATTTATAAATATATATGTATTTGACACAGCTGCCTGGTTCCCTCAATTAGGGTCTGCTCCAGCTGTGTCCTAGAACCCTTGATACTTCAGTTGTAGCAGCTTGAAATGAGTAGATCCTGCCTGCTGATTTCTGAGGAAGCCATACAGAGAAAAGACAGAAATACCTTGTCCATGACCTAGAAAACTATTCCTTACACAAATATTAATATGTAGTATAGCATATGTTTCAAAGAGATAAATGTCAAGTTACTTAAAAATTCCTTTAATTATAGTATCTGCAGTGAGCTATTCTTATTCTTTGTTGATTATGTTTCATTCCATATTCTCTTCTGGTTCTGTTATGAAAATAAGTGCAGAGAAGAAAGCCTTGAAATATTTATGAATATCTGTAAAGGTAGTTTAAAGAACATAACATTAAACTATATATTAAAAAGATAATATGTGTGTAAACTGCTGTGCTACAGAGTAAAACATTGAAGAAATAGCCATAATGTTCTGATGGAAAGGATAGTAAAGGCCCAGGCTGTTGTATGAAGCAGAGAAACCTCCAGATTAGATTGTAATTATTAAAATATTGGAGAGTAATTCATTCAACACAATGAAATTGAGTTTTGATGTGAAGATGTCAAAGGGAATTTAGCACCAGTAAGGTTTAAAATTTTGAACATATAAACATTTGTTGACCTCAGGTGGAACAAAGAATTCTCTTCTTATGCTGCAAAATGCAAAATGCAACAAAAAATAAAAATTACCATCCAGGTTTGAGGATTGTATACATTCAAATTATTTGCAAAAAATCATTGTGTGTATATTCAGCATGATGAACTTTGAAAAATTCTGGATTTTGGGGTATTTTTTGAGTTGTTGTCATCTGATGACATTATAGACATTATGTAGACACCAAGAATTTCAATAACTGGAGTTGATTACAAGACTGTTTCAGAGCTATCTAAAATAAGTTCTCACTACTTAAATATCTTTTTAATGTAGCATATCTCAATTTTTGTTTTATAGAACCATTCCTAACAACTACATGAAAGCACATTCGACCTTATTTTCTTCTGTTAAAACAATTTCTTAGTAAAACCTCAAATACAAGATATTTCTGAATTCTTCTGCATTCTTGAGCACAACTGGTTTCTACAAGCACACAGATATAACTGGACTATGTGGTATCAGTTATCTCATTTGTGGCTTTTGCACATTATTTCAGACTGTTTCTGAAATAGCCACAGAAACTGGACTTCTATTGTTACCTCATTTATCATCTCAAACCAGATAAAATGGGTCTCATGTACTAAGCCACCTACTTGGCTAGCTATTTTTAAATACCAAGGGTATAGCTTCTTATCTTTGGTAAGATTACCCCTCCAGCCCCAACATCTCTGGACAACTCATAGCTTTGTATCAATGAGAAATTATAAGGATCCATCTTAGGGAGATCAATGCAGATCTTGGAAGATTGAACATGAGCTTCTGTAACACCTCATTATCTGCTGTTTATTTAATGCACTCATCATGTTTTTCTTGGAGGATTTGTGTTTAGATCAAAATCCACATCCAGCATAGAGCAAGTACAAATTGCTTGACACTGCATCAAGGCTATTTTGGAAACATGATATGTGTCCTGTGTCAAAATATTTGAGCACCTATTTTTCTTAATTTACCCCTACTATGTCCCCTATTGAGGGCATGCAGGAGTGAAAAGAACATTTGTGATGAAAGAAAAGGGAAAAAACAATCCATCCATTGAAGCAGGCAGCCTGGGTCCCAAGAGTGTAAGTTAGACAAGTGTTACATGGGCATCCTGATGACCCTGCCTTACATAGGAACGCAAGAGGTGTGTTGCCAAAGCATCAAATCTGACTATGGTGGAGGTATGGTGTAGCTACTTCTCTGTCCTGTTCCTCTCTCCTACAGAAGCACACACTGTAAGCAGGCTAAGGATGAAAGAGAAGGGAAACAAAGTACAAAGGACTACAGCTGTCATATTCTATAGCTACTGCTTGCTTTGAGAGACTTTCCCACAGCATTAGGCCTCAAAGCCACTATGGAGGAGAGGGAGGGGGATATGCAGCCACAGATGTTTCTTCTACATAACCAGGAGCATGGAAACGGCACAGGGTAACAGTAAGTGAGGGTAGTTGGAGGCTTGGGAAAAGAAGGTAATTTTTGTTCTCTGTTCTTTTCTTTCAGTAAAGTAGTATTTTAACATTGTGTGCACCCTAACTACCTGCCACAGGCTGTCCAGTGCTTGGTCTTAAAAAACACTTATTCCTAAATGTCCGATCAAGTTTAGAGTACTTTTCTGAGCCTATAAGTATAATCAACTTTTTTACAATAACAAAAAAAGCTTTACTCTTCTGGACTGGAAGCTTCAAAGGCAGTTAGGGATTCAGTTACATATTTTCTGCTATGTTTTTAGATCTTCAAATTTCTCTGAAAGTATGGGCATATGTCAATGTGTTATGTCTGAAATATATTTAGCTACACTAACACCTTTGGAGGTAAAATGCAAGTACATGTCTGCAGCTGCTCCTAGTCCAGCTATCTCCAGCTGGCACACTTTTCTGTCTTTGATGTCACCCATTTGACACTCTAAGTAAGTCTTATTCACATGTACATAGAGTTCAATTAATATCTCTTATCCTTCATTGCTATAAATGCCCTTTACCGTTATGCACAGCTGGTTACTGCATGGCATGTCCTTCTACTTAGAGGGTAGAAAACCTCTTAACACCATAAGGCTGTTCAGAACCGCACCCTGGGGTGGCTATAAGCTAAAACCCCAAATTCAGACTTCTTTCCTGTGAGATAATTCCAATATAATCCCAGGAGAGTTTCAGATACTGCCAGCAACGTGTAAGCCAGTTAGCCTGTGTCCAGCCAAAATCCTTATTTAGCAGCTTATTGTGTTTTCCCTCAGCTCTTAGACCATTTCTGAAACATATTTTTAACAAAAATAATACCACTAATAAAATAGTCATAATGCAACCTTACCTTTTTTCCTGCCAAAATGTATTCTGATGTGGATTCAGCAACTTTTACTTGTGTTCAGTAGTAACATTTCCACACAGACCATACTTATACAAGAGTCAGAGTGTCTGGCTTTTTTGCTCTGGGCACCATTTCCAGTCACATGAACTGGGAACAGCTTGATTCAGATGTTAACAGCCACTGACATTTGCAGGAATGCTGTTTAAAAAAATAGTCATAGCTGCCTTGAGAAATTTCACTGCTTAAAAGACTTATCACAGAAGTTATTAAAAATACCATTTGTGTGTTATTGGTAAGAAACAGTAGCATAATAAGTATTCATGGTAACATGACACATAGCTATATAACATGTTAAGGAGAAAACCATATTGAATAAACTTCTGTCCTGACTTTCATGCCTTTATGAGCTCATTGAAGTAGGATTTGTGTGCAAATAAGGGAAAAATCTGACTTTTTTATTTAAACGGATGCCAGAGTTCAAGAAATTAAATGAGATGAAGTTCACCTCTGGATGACAAAAGTGATGAGTTAGTTAGAATATGTGACTGGTACTCAAGTTTCCCATAAACTCCCTTCCCTCTCTTCGTTTATTTTCAACGTGTTTTTCAATCTTGTAAAGGCATTTATTTTTATCATCTTGGACATGAAGGAGCTTTCCATCAGGTTTTCAACATTAAGGGGATGGGGGTAGCGCCAGGAGGAAAAGATGACAGATTCGTGGGTTACATTTCACAGAATTGCAGTAACGAAGACAATCAGAGTTTAGCTCCCATTTGTTCTAATTCATTTCGTTCTCTGAGGAAGTCTTATGTTCAGAAGATGACCTCAAGTGGCATAGCTGTGTCCCTAAATCATTGTATTACAGGATAAGCAGTAGCTGGGTCCAAGCATCTGACAGACTCATTCCTCTCTGTGCAACGGAAATGACATGGATTATTTTAAGCCTTCCTCCCACCTGAGATGCTTCCTTTGTGCACTCTCTGGTCTTTTAAAGTGAAACAAAATATTGAAGACCTCATGAAACCTACAAGAAGCGTTCAGAAGTGTTAAAATCTTTCGCCTCTCAAGATCAACAAGAGGAAAAAGTATCTCAAACCCAGTTAAACATAGATAGATTAAAGCAATATATGCACATTGTCCCTTCATAACCTTTATGTTGTTCTGGAAGCAGAATATTGGTGGTTTTTTTAAGGGAAAATAGAGAAAAAAGGAAGTAATATAGTTCTTTCTGCTTTCCCTATTAGTATGGTTCCACAGCTCTTGCACCTTCATCTGAAGAGGTGACCAAATGACCGGCAAACCAAGTTTCTGTGCTATGTTCAGGAGGGAAAACAAATTGTCAGTTGTGCAATGGTGCAGAGCTGTTGTTCTAACACACAGAGTAAATACCTGCTGTCTAACGCATGCTTTGCAGGAAAGGACTATACGCATTTTTGGATGTCAGAGTCCCTAAGTGCAGATCAGCTGTGTCATACTTGTACATTAAGCCCATACAACATTAGTCATAAAGGGGCTGGTTTTATATGTTTGGTACAGGCAATCAAAAGAAATCCTTTAACTAAAGGATACTTTTAGCTGGAATTTTTTTCTTTTTTTTGTCCAGAAGCTAGTGGGAATTAAGTGTTCCCCTAAAAAATGTATAGTTTTAGTCAAAAGGTGTGAAATTTCAATACTCCAGAAGGAAGAATTACAGAAGGAAGAAAACAGCCCTCAAAGGCAGTCATAGTAACATCACTGTATTCCTACTTCATGAGATTTCTTCCCCAAGTCAAGACTTGAAGGAATAGACCTAAAGTAGATTAGGTAGCTCACTCTTTTCTCCTCCCCCACCATTGACTGCATCATCATTAAGACACTGAATTAGACAGGACAAAGACATCAGAAACGTCTGAAAACTCTGCAGTCCAAAAGAGGGTGATTTATTCTCCCTAGGTGGGTTAGCAAGATTATAATGAAGACGTCATTTGAAATTATTTCATGAAGTAATAAATGATGTAAAGATACCTGGAGGAAGGAATATAGCGCAAACAAGATAAGAAGCTACAAGAGGGCCAGGAAATATATCTTGTTTAAAAAAAAAATAAACCCCAAACAAATCCCCAGACTGTTAAGATTGCTTTAAAACTTGAATGGTAAAACTTGTTTTTGAATTTATTTTGTCTGTAGAACAGTCACAGTAACTTCAATACAGACTGAATATGCTCTCACTCACCACCCTACAGAGCTCACTCCATTTGTTATCAGACTTTATGTGGGATCCCCTGAAATTATAATCCAGATTTCAGTTCCCCAAGGCAGGCTATGCATTGATCAGTTATGGAATCACACAAGTGGGTGAATTCTGTGTCTTTAGAACTGCATGAGCTAATTCAACTACAAGTGCAAATCAGCAAAATTTTTCCTGAACCTGTTTTCCTCCAATTATCAAATCATTCTATCTTAATGTTAGACAAGGTCAATCAAAACTAATGCCCTACCAGGAAAGTGCCCATATGGAGGTGTTTTGCTGCAACACATCTGCCAAGATTCTAGTCAGTCAAGAGGGGAAAGTGGATTTTCATTTGTTGTTTCTACCTGTCAGGAAAAAAATACAGTGAAGCTGCCATATTTAGTAGCAGTGTCTAGGAAACTGCAACAATGGAAGAGCCAGAGAATATGAGTTTTGTTTGTTTTCTTGGTTGAGGTTTGGAGTTTGGGTTGGTTTTGGTGCAGGACACACATTTCACCGAAGCTAGGTTTGTATTTAAGTAGATGATAGTATGCATTAAAATCCTTGCCCTGCCAGAAGTCATGCCTGGAGTAGAAATATAAGAATGTTTTTTCCACATCCAAAGTAATACTAAGAATGAGACACAGTGAGAGTGGTTGCCTTTTCCTGCCATCAGCTGTTGAAGGCAAATTAGAAATGTTTCTTCTTGGAAATTGATTCACTAGGTACAAAAGCTTTTTTGAAGAATCTTGCAGAAGTTCTCCATATTAAAAAGCCAGAATTCTGCTTCCTTCATGTAACACCATCTCCTCAGAGGAGGTGATTGTTACGGCTCAATACCCTGTAATAGCTTTGCTATTGGCCTTCCATATGCTATAAATGAAAATTTACATTAGATTTTGAAGGAACCATAAAATGTCTACTAAGTTCTATTTCTACTCCCATTACCAAAATGGTTCTCTAGGGCTAAAGCCACACAGCATGAAACTTAAAAACTGTAACTCAGAGCACATCGCTGCTTCAGAAATGCAAAGCAGTGAACAGAAGGGTTTTAATATAAGGAAACGGATTCAGCAGGTACACTTTCCTTTGCTTCAGTTCAGCACAGAGCAAGCTCTTTCACTGCTATCAAAACCTGTGATATAATATTTTATCCGATTTCTTGGTTCTGCTAGATGTTGATATGCCAGTATTTGTGATGAAATTCACAAAGCATTTCAGGCACCGAAATTCTTGCATATAGAAAAAATAAACATTTTAAACTGAATTGCAGATCAAGAGAGAATAGGATAACACCTTGATGGAGGCTTTCAAAGGAGACAAATTATGGAGCAACGTGAATGTCTGAGCTTCCATTATTAATGCCCATAAGTGTTTCTTTACATATACAGAGAGAGAAAAAGAAAATCTCCTAACATCCCTTTTTTTTGGTGGATATTTTATAAGGTGAATCATCTCTTTGGTGCAGAAATTCATAAGAAATTAAGGGATAAATGTCTGCAAATTTGTCTTTAGACTTCAGACTTATCTTTGTCTTTGCCTTTATTTTACCTGCTAGTCATTATTTCAAACTTACTGAAGTACTGCTGAACATACTGGTTGATCAGAGCTCGTGCATAGTGCTGCGTAGGGTGAGTTAAGGTAGTTATTTTGCATAAGCAGTTTTTTATATGATATAAAGCATCCTCACAAACCCAGATAGATATTATTAAATTTTATGGTAACCTGTACAGAGATAGAACTCATTTTATGGAGACAGAAAAAAATCATAAATCAATTAGAGTATCAACTTAGCCTTTACATCACATTCTGCATTTCAAAGACAGAGGCAGAATTCCCAGAAAAGACCTCCATTTTTGGGACAGACAGGACTACTGTTGAAACCAGTATATTATTACCTTAAATTTTTTTTTTTTTTAAAAATCCCATCAGACAGCAAAAATGGCCAGAAATAATACAGAATATGTCTACAATAACTATACTACTGGGAAACATGCAGTTCTTGCTCTCAGCCTGAAACAGCAACTTTATTGCTCTGCTAGCTGCTGTTGGCTGCAGGAAAAAGCACCAGGCAAGATTTCCTGTGGCTTTTCTGTGTATGTGGGCCTGAGGAAAATCATAATCCCAGTATAAGGGATATACTATATTACCTCAGAAATGAGGTGCATGTCAGTGAATATACTTCCAGTTTTAAAACTCTGCCTACTGGGTCTATCATGCAGCCTCTAAATGAGAAGAATCTGTGTGATGAGAGAAAGATACCAAGCAGATAATGAGAAGATAAAAGCTAGACTGATCATTAATAAAATAAAGTTGTTGACTTTTTTTATAGGAAACCATAAAGCTGTTTTCTAACAATTGCAAGGATTGGAAAAGCTATTTGCAGTTCACACTCAAAATTAAATATAGCATCTGTCATTTTCTGAGCAGATGCTGGGTAACCTGCACACCCAGACTTGTTAGTAACGCTTTGCATGCTCAGCAAACACATTAATCAGGATGGGTCCAGCAATAGCAGCAGCATGACATATCTCATGTATGTCTCAGTACTGCTGTGTTCCTTTTACAAGCATGGAAGCACAGACAGATGATGTACCTTGCCAAAAGCTGTCCAGCAATTAGGCAACAGGACTGCCTCAAGCCCGAGACCTGTGCCCAAGTTACTGAAGACTACAATTCTTAAAAGAAGCCCATCAATTTAGTTAAGCCTTGTCCCTGTTCCGGGGTCTCCAGCTGGTCCTCAGACTTCACTTCTCAGGAGAGTCTGAAGTTGTACCTGCATGGTAGTGCAGGTTGCACCAAGTAAGACAGATACTCAGTTTAAGGACAAAGTGAGGAAGATCTGGCTCTAGATGCAACCAGAATCAGGTCCTTTTACTGTTTCTCAGACAAGAGATAGAAAGGAAAGTCCATGTGCCACATAAAGATATAGTCTAACATTTGTTACAAAAACATATCCTGCCTAAGGCTGAAGCTACAAGTGCTGTGACAGATTTTCTCGCATTACCTTTCGAACTAACCCACCAACCTGAAGTTTGCTACTGATAAAAGCATGTTATTTTGATGTACACTTTGT
The DNA here is from genome assembly GCA_033124195.1 of Coracias cyanogaster. Taxonomy (NCBI): domain Eukaryota; kingdom Metazoa; phylum Chordata; class Aves; order Coraciiformes; family Coraciidae; genus Coracias; species Coracias cyanogaster. The sequence goes on along the minus strand of JAVSBS010015693.1, from coordinate 64,950 downwards.
ATGCTTTATATGCCACTCCCTGCATATTCAGTTCTTTTGCTTCATTCAGTGCCCGATTTCTTATTAGAAAAACAAATTTTCCTCACTCCACAGCAAACTATGGATATTTTAAGACATATGTATAAATGAATTTTTCCCATAATATTCCCAATCCTGAACTCAGTAACCTTTCTGTGTTTTAGTTTGAAATAAAGCAAGTTACATTTGGCTTCCAGTTAAAAGGTTTCTACCCTTGAGATGTAAAACTTCAGCTATATAAACAACACGGTTAAAAAAAACCCCCACAATTACTTCTGTTTGCAGAAAGTTTCTTGCACGACACCTTTATGGTATAAAAACAACTTGTAAAAGAGATAATGCTAAAGATTATAAAAATATAAAATTAAAACCTCCCAAGAATTTAAGCAAATCTGATTTAAATGACCATATAAACATACATTTCTTCAGATAATGCTTTTAAGACCCAGTAGAAGTCTAAGGAATTCACTAAGATGGCAGAAAACTTACTTTCAGAAGAATCAGCATGAAGGTTCTTGTTTCTTTTTTACTTTGTACTCGATCAAATGCTTATAGCAAGACTTAATGCTGTCTCCCTCCACCTCTGTAGCGGTCAAAAAAAAAAAAAAGATAGCCTCTCAGCTTTGACAAACTGAACAGCAGTAACATCTGGCTTTTTGCCTGAAATTAATTGGAGAAATGTATTACAGGCTGTGCTCTTATCATCAGCTGCCAAGAAGCATTTAGATAATTCTTCCTTACAAGAAGAAAACGAAAAAGAGATTTTTATTTTTCCTTCCAGAGAAATGCATGTACTAGGCAACACTGGCAAACATATAACAATTAAGAACCAATCAGTGAATATCAGAGAAAAAAAGTTATACTGCTTAGTTTTTCCTTTAAGAAAATGCAGTTCCAAATGTAAGTAGAGACAATCCAATTTTTCTATGAGATTCAGTGAAGAATTCTGTTGATATACAGTTTCAGCTTCTTACGATGCTTTGCCTAGGTATCTTCTCTGGGCACTGGAAGTCAGACATAATTTTTCCTTTTTTTATAGATGATCAACAGAAACTAACATTTCTGCAGGGCTGTGAAACCACACCTGTGCCTCTTTACCATCCCTCCTGGCTCTGCCACAGGTGTCCCAGTGCCTATGTCAGCGCTGTATTGAAGCTGTCAGCAAAGGATCTACACGTATCCTTCTCCATGGCTGTGTTAAGACTCTACAGGGAGAAACTGGAAAATGATAAGGACTTTAAATACAAAAAAAAAGAGGAAAGGAAAAAGTGCTGTGAAGAGCATAAGTCGAAAGCCTCTACTCTGCTAATGGCTGTTAGTGTAACAACTTAAATGCTGCAGAGACTTCAGGGTAACCCTTGTTTATACCCTTAAGTGAACATACACCCCTCTTACACTTGAATGGAGGAAGACAAATGTTGTGGCAGAGAACAGGACAGAGGAGAAAATAGCTGAAATAAAATAAGATTAAAATGAAGATAAGCAGACAAGAGAGAAACTAGGAGACAAAAAGAGATTAGGTAGAAAGAATATGGCACAAACTTTTTTTCACCCCTTACTTCTTGCATTACAACACACAGCAGGAAAGACCTAGAGTGGCAAGCATTCACTAAGAGCATGACCATCAGCCTGGCTGCCTTGAGAGGAGCGTCACAGCAGGCGGCTGTTTTAGGCAGGAGCAGCAGGGGCTTCTCCTCAGCCCAGGACCAGCTGTGAGTTTGCTGTGTTTGATGGGCGACCAGGGATTAGCCTGGCCAATGGAGCTGTGTAGCAGGAGAGGTGCCCCGAACACTGCTAAAAGAAGGGGCTCTGGGGAACAACCACACTCTTTCAAGCAGGAGTGAGCTGTTTAATGCCTTCCCATAAGACTGACAGTCCTGCTGGCAGAGCAGAAGGGTTTCTTGCCTCCTTGTTGCAGATCTTCTCTGCTCTGCCTTCGTGGTGACACACAAAACTGTGAGGACTGACACTGAATTCTTCTTGACCTATTTTAGACAAAGCAGATGTAACACAGCTTCACAGTCCAGAGCTGTACACTGTAGGCTGGCAAGCTCAGTGTATATAGCTCAGTAGCCATATGATCCCCAGTCTAGCATTGATAAGCAACATCAGTTTTCCTGATGCATACAGGATCTTTTAAATCATCACTGCAGAATTTACCTTAGGCTGGTCTGGCTCCACTGGCCTGATAAAAGTTTGTCTTTACACAAATGTTCTGGTGCATGTTCTGCAGCACTAGAGCTACACTTGGTGAGGCTCAGTAAACTCACAGCTATGAACAGGACGAAAGCTGGATGCAGGCAAAGCAATGAAGACAGGAGACACCTGTGGCACAGCACAGTAATTAGCCTAAATTGAGATTAATCCCCAGGAAAATCTTTTTATTTAGGCACTAACAAATACTTCAACCAAAAGCAGTGACACGGAATGTCCAAATATACCTAAATTTGTTTTGAGAAACATTTTACTGTACCATGAAACTAATATTTTGGGATTTTTATCCCAAACAGTGATATAAATGAACACATACTTAGCAGGCTTTTCCATCTGCACATATTTCATTTTAGTATTTGTTAACTAATATCATTACAAACTATTTAACTTAGTCATGAGAATAAGGGTGATAGCCCCAGTGTAAGAAGATATATCAACTCCTAGACTTACCTTTTAATCAAATAAATTTAAGCATTTGTATAAAAGCAAACATGTGAATGGTTGGTTGAACAGAAAAAAAGCTGTATGTTTAATACCGCTGGTTTTGACTCTATCAGCTACGTTTTCATAAGGAAGCAGTTACATTTAAGCTGTGAAAAACTTGGTGGTTTCTGCGGTTTTGATCATAAAATGCATACCTGTTTTGTTTTGTTTTCACATGTATTTGCTAGGATTTTCTGCAGAGTTTAATTAGAAAAATAGCATATTGGGAAAATAAGCAGTCCATGGGCATGGGTTTTCATTTACATTTATTGACAGAGCAAGCTAATTAAGTGAAGCTGGGCTTAGATACCAAATTAAAAATCTAAACTGAAATTGGGAATCAATCTCCCTGTTAGTATTGCCAGTGATGTCAGCAGGACAGCACTTATGAAAGGTGTTATATATGGGCCTGCTTTACTGTTCAGTGTTCTATTCTTTCCTTCTGCATCTAAATAAATATGTCTAAGCAAGAAATTTCTTTAGAATAATTACTATTATTCATATATAACTGATGGATTTGTAATCAAGGTTTGCTCCCCTAAGCCATGCAAATATGAAATTTCATATAACCAGCCAACTCCAGAAAGTGGACCATTAAGGAAAACACCACAGCATAGCACCGAACCCTCAGAAGCTGTCAGTTTTACAGCTTTTAAAAATCACCATTATTTTCTTCCTGTTCCCAAGTTTTCCCTTCCTAGGCTCTTCCTCTGCTCCCTCTTTTTGTATACCCTGTAAATGCTCTTTACCCAAGCCCCAGTTATTTTTTTTTCCACAGCTTGCCTCTTGCTCTTACTTCAAAAGAGTTGTATTTTTCTGTTAAAATGAGATTAAACAATTCATATCTGTAAATTAATGTGAAAAACACCAGGGTATGCTGATGGGACTATTGAGACGCTATAGTGTTTTCATCTGTCATTTGGGTTTAACAGGGAAGATGGCTGTGAAAAAAAATGATGATTCTTTACTTCCAGGGCAAAAGAAACAGTAGAGGCTATTAGTTTTTGGAAGAGTGGAACCTGAAGACAGCAATGTCTTAACGTAAATATTTTTTAAATTAAAGCATTTATACCCATGGAAAAAGAAATAATCTTTGTTCATGTCAGTGGCCCACCCAAATGATGCCAAGTCTTAGAGAGCCCAAGCCCAGCGTTGTGTTTCAGTCACTTGTTTTCACTGTGTGAGGTGTGAAGGAAATCTGGCACAAGGGACTTGACTCTCTCAGTGGCATGGCTGCAAAGATGGACCTCACCTCCCAGCTGTCTGTATACACATTGGACTACAAGGTCTTTGGAAAGGGAGACATTCTATGAAGCAGGTGTTCAGACATCACCCTCCTCAGATGCATGCCTTGACTATTTCCCTGCATGGATTTGCCCTGAGAGTTGGCAACATGGTGTAGGAGGATGTAATAAGATGAATGTATTTGCTTAGAGTGAAAAACCCTGAAATGGTACTGACCCCTCCTGATTAGCTCCTAGATGTTCTGCCTTTGAAGAAAACACCGGAGGAACAATCTTAAGTAGTTCTAAGTTTTCTTTTTCCTTGTGACATGTAATATTCAGTTACGTGTCAAGAACCATGATCAAGAACTGTCTTACTGAAGGGATACTTTTCTGGTTTTTGCTTCTTCAGAAAGTAGAATTTAGGAATAAATACCATTTAACATTATGCACACTTTTATTTTGTTTGGATGGTGTGCATGGTGTAGGTATATATAGATCTATAGATGCAGCTACTCATATAGCTATATATTTAGTATGAAAGACCATAAGAGAAGAACATATTTAATCCGTTTTTAACAATCTGGTTTTTTAAACTGAGATATCAACTGTCTTGATATATTTTCATACTTTCTTATAACATTTTTTTTTGTAGCTAGACTGCTTCTGCCATCAGCCTGAGGACTGGACAGCACTTGCTCCTCATGGAGTTGTGAGGATGTCCTGGGAGGTGAGCACAGCTCTGCATGTCACACTGCAGTCTCTCAAATAATCGTGCAGTGCCACCTACTTGTTGCTGCTGAGGTCTGCATGAAAACAGTTACTCAATTGAAACCAACTACTTCTCTAACAGAATACTAGAGAAGTGATTTGCTTGGTTTGTTTGAGGAGGGAGGTAGTATTGCTCCCCCCAACTCTGTCATTCCAATATAATTTGTTTATAGAGTATTTCAAATTTTAACCATTTTGTTTCAAATTTAGAAGGCTCACATTTATTACATACATACTTTATGGCATACCAAACATGTTTATCTGAACAACATACAAAGTTACCAAACGTCTTAAAAGCAATTAAGAAGTGATGCTTGAGAAGATCAGTTACTACAAATGTCATTAACTAGAGAAAAATAATTTTCCTCTACATGTGACAAGATCTTATGGAAATAAAAGCGAGAGCTAGCTTACATTGCAGCCACAGGAAAATATGAGTGTAAGCAGGCACATAAGAGCCTGCAGCAGTAGCACAGTGCAATTCATTGGGGCTGCTCTGGCAGTAAATAGGACACCCTTCAGTTCATGACTGGATTGCAGAGCAATGGTAGCAGTGTGGTCAGCCTCAATGTAGCTGTGTGGGTATAATGTAACCAAAAATGTATCTTGCATGTTTGCTTTTTGATTCTTAAAATTATGCTGTGGCTTCTCATAGCTTTATGAGGAGTTTTCTGTCTTTCTGTAGATCTGTATCTCAGGTAGTTATGTAGTAATCTGCGCTTTCATATAATCAAACCAAAGCCAAACCAAACAAAAATAAATATGATTCTAGCACTTACAGCTACAGAACACATTTTGATCACACAAACCTTTAAGGCTTAAAAAACCCCTGAGTGTTAATTAAATGTTTCCTCCTACCTCCTGTCTTCCTTTAAAAATAAATAAATATGTAAATAAATAAACAGCCCTAATTCTGGAAGTACTAATGAATGACCTCTCCACTTTCAGTGTGGAAAGTGATTTTAAATCTTGGATCAAAAGACTTTCCATTCAGAGAATGTGTGTCTGTGTTTATTTACAGCCTTTGGCAGATGAGTGGTTTTGTACAGGTCTATGTATGGCCTCTGGGTGCCCTCTGTAGCACATAATAGATTGAAACAGTGATGCATGCTATCAGCACAAATTCTGGCCCCTTGGTAAATGAATAAGGATTAATATTTTATAACCAGGACCTTCAATTCCATCTGATCTTTAGATTTTTGTTTAACAGTGGAATTATTGGCAGGTGAGGGTAAGAAGGTATCTAACTAATATAGCTCAGGTTCCTGCAAAAGCAGAGAAGCTCCCTGCAGATGTGAGGATCAAATCCATTAAAAACCCCACCAGAAGTAAGGGGTAGATTTTATCTATGAAGTAGAGTTTTCTTTCTATGTTATTTATTGGTTTGTTCAAAAAGATTCTGTTCTCTTAAGAAAGCAACATAAAGGCATTCTTGAAAATGCTTTCAGGATCACCTGTTGTGTTAGAACATCTTGAAGAATATCTATGTGAAAACATACGAAAAAATCAGTGGATGGCACTGTCGGCTTGCAGGTAGAAAATAATCTCCTAAATTATAAATTATACACAGATTTTAGGGTGAACCAGATACTGATTTATGTTTGCCTGGCATTTGGCAGTATTTGCTATATTTAAGCAAATCCACCTTCCTTAAAGTCGATTTCCATGCTGAAATAATCAAAACTGACGGTTAATTAATTCTGGCATTCTCTAGCTCACCTGTAATAGAAAGTGTTTGGATACAAATATTAGACTGAAAAAATAATCTCTACAATCACTGCAATGAGCATACTAGGTCTTGAAATACTGACAATCATATGATTTTACCTCTTTAGGCCATAAGCACATAGCATGAAGATTTGGTTTGCTGAAATCTTATACCAATTACACATTTTTCCATCTATAGGGTACTTTAGAGACTTACTTTCTCATTCAGGTTCTGATGACATTGTTTCAGCTGCTCACAAGTCCTCTGAGAGCCCTTGAACACTCTGAGCATCTTTGAAACAAGATAAAGACAGATAAAACAACATTGCTGGAAAAGTGTAATGTGGTTGGGTATGCAGAGAGGTAATGCAAACCTAGTGACAAGGCAACAGTCTCCGCTGGAGCACCGCACATCAAGCTATTTTAATGCATGGACACATTCTGCACTGCATCTTAAGTGCTACATGCAGTTTGGAGGGGTGATCTCACCATTCCTTCTGCAGATCACACGCTTGGGCAGACAGATAAGGAATTGCCAGGCACATTTGCCATAGGTATACAGGCTGAGGCTTGCGTCCTTCACAATAGGGTTAATTCTATTAAAAATAAATACACTTTAGGGTCATACCTATGTTTTGAACACAAACCAAAACCCAGTCACTATATCAAACTTAATTTGACTCTACACAGTGGACATAGTCTTATTAGGAAGCCTGGAACACTTTAGTACACTGCATGCATTATGATTCTGGGTATAAGAGAAATACAGCCTGAGGGCTTGAGCAAGTATGTGCTGAGTACAAGAGAAACATTCCCACTGAATTTGATGGGCTGCATTTATCCTTAGTCCTAAACTCCAGCTGGGATGCAAGGGGAGCCAAGTCTGTGACTATCTGGCTAGGGGCAGACCTACCTTCCTTCCTTTCATTCTTCAGTTCTTCACAGCAAGATTTCTGCAAAGACATTTTTGTTGTTACATCTTATTGAAACTGAAATTTTAACAGTATTTGCCATTTTAAGGTAGAAGGAAAGAAAAAATAACACCTTTATTTTTTAATCTGCGCGCTGTAACTCCAATACACTCATCAAGGTCCTAGAAAGTGGAATGCAGAGAGGGATTGAGTAAAAGTGGGTTTTTTGTTTGGGCATTTCTTCCATCTCCTTGCTTTGCTGAGGAGATCACCCAGCCTCTCTTGGATTAAAAATAATATGAGTTAAAATACTGTCTAAGGGTCTTTGGTTTTGTAATTCAAAGTCTTGAAGCAATCTTTTACCCTGACAGATAATGTATTTCTGGCATGTCTGTTGCATCTCCACACTTTTCTTCTAGGCATCCGCTGTTGCCATGGCTACAGTATCCACACTCTGAAAATGAAAAAAAATACAGAAAACTCCCTCTTTCTGAGTAAAGGAAAATCATATTTGTTCTATGTATGTGAAAACTAGCTTTCCTCACAAGACATTTTAATATTACAAATAGTTTGGAACTGTGAGAATAATGTTTAAAAGTCCAGTTTTATCCCACAAATTCAAAGCTGGAATATACTGAATCTATCAACAACCAAGCTCATGGCTGGACACTGCTGGCATAATAAACAGCACTGAAACCTTGAATTATATAATGCCTTAGTGTCTCTCCTCACTACCCTGTGAAGAAAAAACTTCCCCAGAAGTTTTGTACTTTTTTTTAATGCAAAAGGGGCTGAATCTCCTTAATCCATGAAGATCAAATATTTCAAGAAGCAGGAGCAAAACATTAACACAAATAACACATGTAGCGTGGACAAAGTCTGTGGTGTAGCTCCATTATATGTAGAGAGATTCAACTTCAGGAATACAATTAAAATAATGTGTTTCTAAATGTAACCTTGGAATAATCATGCTAATCAGTAGGTTAGACTGCTCTGAGCTAACTCCTCTAGCCTCAGGGACTGAAAATAAATAGCACAGATTTTTAATTCTCTCACTACTGAGTTCTAAAAAGCTAGTGCAGCTATAGATTGACAAGTATATTTATTTATTTTTATTAAGTTTACATAAGGCATCGTGCCTTATCGCACAAGGCAGACAGTCCCCATTGCCTCGTTCATTGCCATTGGGAAGCTTTTATAAAACTTGGCACACTCTCCTCGTCACACCGTCCCAACCCTATGGCTGCTTGCAGAGGTCTCCACTGGATTCCCACAGCCAAATTCTCATCTCAGTTGCACTGTCAACGCACAAATGCCTTCACTGTGGGGCATAGGCATCACTACAAGTAGTGTGCACAAATTGCACAGCTTGCTTTCACTTGTTACCATTCTTCCCCAAAATGTTCAGAGGAAGCCTGCTTGCATTACTGACTGGAAGTGTGTTCCTAGAAGGTCAAACCCTGGCTTCCACCATGCTTGCTTTTGGAAAGGCAACAGCTCCTCTACCTGGTCACATGTAAACACTGTTGCTCTGGATATTGTCATAGGTGTCTGACTCTGAAAGATTTCATTTCTCTTTTGGCAATAGCAAAACTACTTGCTAATATAATTTATTGGAGTTTGAATCAGTGCCACCAAGCTGCTCACAGAGCAGCTCCCGGACATCTGCCGTACATTTCCCACATCTGACAGGACTTTTCCCAAGGCACATGCCATTTATCAAGGAAGGCAGATGATGTTGCCTGCTACCAAAACCTGTTCCCTTAATGCATGTGTAATGAGGTGGCTAATGTTTGGTGAGTGAGAGTGCCTAACCTTCATAGACACAGATATGTGCTAAATGATACAATAGGTTTAAGTTATCCTGAACTCAAAACCAAATACATTTGCTTACAAAAATAATTTTCCAAATATGATTAAAAATTGAATACATTATTTTTCATTTAATTTTTACTTTGCAACTCTCTGTTAATCAGAAGAAAAACAATACAGAACAATGCACTATCACTGTTGTAATATTAACACTGAGAACTACACAGTACCTAAGCCCTAAGAATGCATTATAACTAAATGTTAGAAAGCTGAAGATAGATACTTATAGAGAGGATGGAATTGTTAAAAATGATGTATAAGGAGGAAGCCTGTGATGATCTGCCTAACAGCCTTTCTGAGCTCAATAGTACAGACAGTAATTCCAATCAATTTATGATTTTTGTGTGTTCTGGGCCTTCTGGTATAAGCAAGAGTCGAAGATCTAGAGCTGTTATAAAGGCAGTCTATCACCTTCCCTCTGATAATCCATATACATTTTCCCTTGCTATCTTTTTTTATTAGAAGGTCAAAGTGCTGACTTCTTTGCCTTTGCTATGCATCATTTCTTCAGGCTGAAGTT